>CM050169.1:229752166-229819666 GCA_027410445.1 Discoglossus pictus
GTAAGGGTGGTTAATCTGTGGAATTCTCTACCAGAGGAGGTGGTGACAGCGGATTCGATAGATAACTTTAAAAGGGGACTAGATTTATTTCTAATTAAAAAGGGTATACAGGGTTATCATGGATAATTTGAGAGATAGTATTGATCCAGGGAGAAATCCGGTTGCCGGTGTCTGGGATCAAGAAGGAAATTATTTTTTTGAGGGGGATTTTTTTTTTAATTTCCCTTTGAGACGATTGGCTAAGTCTCGCTTGTTTTTTTCTTCTGTTTGCCTTCCTCTGCATTAATTAATAATGAAAAACAAAAATTATAATTTTTAAATAATGATTAATTAATTAACTAATGAATGAATTAAGTTATTCCGCATATTGCAGATCAGAGGAGATCTTGGACGGTTGAACTCGATGGTCTGAAAGTCTTTTTTTCAACCTTAAATACTATGGCCCTCATTCAATTGCAGTTTGGCCAATTGAATAGGGCTCTAAATAAGCACATAGCATATTTTTTTTAAAGAAGTTATTTAGTTGGTGAAAACCTTGCTTTTGGATAAATGCTTACTAACTAAAAAAAATCTTTAAAAAAAATATGTTATCTGCTTATTTAAAGCCCTATTCAATTGGCCAAATTGCAATTGAATGAGGGCCTGTATGTTTGAGTCAGCCTAATACTTACTGTAATGATCCACCACTTTTTATTGCTGATACTTTAATACATATAGAAATAAAAAGCTTATGGAAAACATTATAAGCTCACCATACCTTAGCACTTTAAGACTAGGATTAGTCCTTATTGCACAAAACAAATATAACTGTGGTAATAGACCACCACTCTAACACTTTAAATTCGTGTAACATCACACTCTTACAAGAATTAAGAATATAGATTTTTTTAGTAATAGCACTTTGTGTTCTTGTTAGCATTTAAGGCACTTATAGAGCATTTAGCACTTTGATTCACCCAATTTACTCAGTCATGGCAATTACATTATAAATGTGATTTGTTTTCTTTTATATACATGTTTATGATACTTATCAGCTCTAGAGTTTCAAGGTAGTGGATCATAAAAATACTGATGTTCAAAAGTCCCCGATTTCTCAGCGTCTGGGCTATTGGTACTATTGTTTTTAAAGGCTATATTTTTTTAATTGAAACAATATAAAAAGGTTACGTTTTAAATTCACTCTCCTGTAGAACTGGCCATATAGCGGTGCCCCAAAAAGGGACCTGTTTTCTTTTTGTATACTTTAGCGTGTGAATAAATGTTTACAAAGATTTGGAGACTAAACTTGATGGTTGGTGTTATGGATGAATATGCTGTACCCTACTCAAAGCAGTTGTCAGTTTGAGCCACATAGTTTGGATGTACTCTTCATTCTGTGGGATTAGCCATTAGGATTATTATTGAACTGTATTGAGACTGCTCCAGTCCAGAACACTACTCTCTGGTTCCTGTATTGTCCTGGGTGCTTTAGTGGATGTAAGCTGGTTTGGTTCTGTTCCTGTTTTTGTGGAAAACACAAACCACACAATACTACTTGGTAGGTTGAAACTATTTTCTTTTAAGACCAACAGAAGTAGTCAATAGTGACAAACAATATTTACACATACGCACAGGAGTAGTTTACAGCTTCCCCCCTTAAAAATATATATATATATATATATATATATATATATATATATATATATATATTTAATATCTTATACCTTTAATATACTGTCAGCAAGGGAATGGTTCTGAATGCAAGATCCCCACCACTAAGAAGCTTAGCAATGGTGTCGCTCACAAGGGTCAGATATGGGAAAGTGGGCACAAATAGTCCCAGACACCATCATTTTACTCTGAAAAGTAGTGCAAGAAAACACTTTATAAAACATTGACTTGATAAAGAGAACTTTTATTGAACACATTCTGATCCACCCACCAAGCAATATTAGATATCTTTCACAAAGGCGAACTGTCAATAACCCCCACAGCTATGACTGCATAGTTTACAAGGTAATCCATCCTGCAGAGGGCTGTAGGAGCCAGAATACAGCTCATTGTATACCAAGACTTTAAATAAAATAAAATCTATGTTTACATACAAACATAATCTACACCAGTTACTACACCCATGGCCCTGCATAACAAAGATCTTACATGGGCCCTTTAAGCAGCTGAGAGGGTTTTTAACGAGAACATGCTGGATATGTCATGTGTTGGCGCTACTTAAGGGACCCAGTGAGACATATCCATCAGCCAAGAAATCAAATATTGCTGCAGAAGTTGTATTGTCAGTAAGGCATGTCAAACTGTTAGTTTTGACGACTATCCATAACACAAAAAAAATAAAATAATATATATATATATATATATATATATATATATATATATATATAGTAGTTTCTCTATAGTCTCTTGATTGTGGCCCTTTTACAGAGTCTCAGTCCATAATCATTTCATTATATAATAAATGCACTGGCAGATCTAGATGCCTGATTCCACTATTCATGTAGAGTAGTTGAGTACCAAATAAAGATATGAATGCTTAAAATTGGAATTACTGCAGATATTCACCTGGCATTTTAACCCACCATAATCAGGATCTCTGCTTTGCACCTTTACAGGTAATTACAAGGTCGGTTGTCTGTAGGTGCTGAGCTGACACAGGAAAGGAGACCAAATTAACTGAGCTGTTTAAGATAAATACATAAGCCTATTGTGATTTAAAAAAAAAAAAAAAAAAAAAAAAAAATTTTGTATTGAAAGCACAGAGGCCTTTAATGCTCAAGATTACAATTTTAAAGGCAATTTTAGATAAATATTTTTATTTAAAAGTGATACATAGCAAATTAAAATAAACCAGATACAATGAGTTACAACATTTGCTCAGCAGTTGCCACAATAAGACATATGATAGAGAGCCATTGGTCAAATTTAGACAGACAGACATAGTAATAAAGTGCAATAAATTTGACCGAACTTGCAGGAAGTAGCCAGGCATTAACCCTTCCATGCCCTTCCTTAGTGCTTGTTGAGGCTCAGCTGTTTGAGGGCACTCTTGATCTCATGGCTGGAGATGACCCGTCTCTTATTGTGATGAGACAGTCTGGCGGCTTCTGATGCGATCTGACCCAAACCATCACTAGTCAGGTCCCCATTCAGAAATTCCAAGTGTTCCTATATAAAAAAAATAAAAATAATCATAAGTAAAATGGAAGGAATCATAATGAAACCATCCTTGCAATCTTAGATTTTGTCATTAGATAAAAAGATTCAATCTATAAGAGGTTACGGTGCGTTTTCCACCTACGTGTGTAGTTCGTGTCAGTAGGGTTAGAATAAGCAGGAAAGTGTAAGGCTCATTATACTAAATGAAGCCACATACAAGACTTGCACAGTAAAGGAGACTTTGAATTGTGTGGTTGAAGAACATTATCTCACCTTCTTAGCCATTCACTGGAATAGGTTCTTATTGGGTTGAAATTCTCATAAGAACTGGCTGTGTAGGAAACCTTTAGACCTGGCATCCTTATGGGGCAGATGTAGGATTTTTTTTATTTAAGAAGACACCATGTTACAGGCTGGTTTAGTTCTTAGTTACAACCCATCAATCTACCTGCTTCCGAATCCTGTAGAGATGCTTGGCATGTCCATGCTTGGCTTTCCCAATGCTGCAGTTACTGGTCTGTAGGGCCCTTTTCCTCAGAGAGGCCTCTTCCAGCTTCCTGATCACTGCAACAGGTTTCATCTTGACCACTAAGACACAAATAAAGAATCACTAGACATTACCAGGGTCACATGGTTTTGCAGTATACAAAGAACTAACAATATCAGCAGCTGTTTAAGCCTTGGGCATAAAAGCAAAAAAGTCTTCATTTTAGCTTGTGCATAGAAGCCTCCATGATGGGGGCAGTTACAGAGCAGGGCAAGTACACTTGTAGGCTACCTCTGAACCCATGGGAATGTCCAAGGTTAAAAACCTGATTCTAAGGATTTTACCTAAAAACAACTTCATGCTCAAAATTTACATCTGCTAATGTTTGTTACAGACCCCATCCCCTGCTAATCCACAGCAGTCAGTCAAGTTACTGCCATAATGCAAGACAATGGAAGAAAATTAAATGGAGACCTTTCCTGGTTCTGCCTGCTCACAGCCACTAGGTGACATGAACACAATTTTATTCAATCATCTAGGATAGTGGGATAAGATACTAGGAAAGGACCAGTAGTGGCAGATAAGCTTTACATAGTAAAACAGCAGCAAGCTGACACCAAGTAGTAATTGAACAACATGTCAGCCGTGCCACCCAGTGGCTGCCACTTCTGGAAGGCAGAAAATAGGAAAGCTTCTATGGGGTGGGGGTACTTGTCATTGTTTGGAGAAGTAAAGTAAGCCATCCCCAGTTTTACTTAGGCCCAATACTGACCCTGCATGTACAGACAGGTGGCACTACAGACTGCATTTACCCCATTCCAGTTGTCAAGGTTACTTAAGAGGATCACTGTAAAGAAATACATTTGAGAACAGTTATTACACTGCATTCTGGGAACCTGGGCAGGGACATGCAAATATGCCCACACAGGCTTTGCATTTTCTCTTTGATATGCAAACATTCCTTTGTACAGCTCTTGTATTAACAGGGCATGTCTTTTAATTAAATTACTGATAGTTCTAGATGCCACATTCCCATTGTGCAGATAGACATCCTGTGTCTTCAGAGATCATTGGAAGAGGCCATAGAAGAAATGCATATTGAAAGAAATTGGAAACAAAGGCTTACATTCTTAACCATCTATTTTCAGAAGCAGCATTTTTTACTACAGTTTTTAGGATCCTACAAATATTACACTAGCCCTGAGTAATGTATAGACATCCCATCATGGCAGCCACAGCTAGGTTTCAATTGTATTGCTTTAAATTAATTGGAGTCTAATGGAATCAGACAAATCTGTATCTAGCTGCAGGGACCCATTATAACAATTGCTCACAAGCCTTTAGATTAGGGGACCACCGTAGTTTGAGAAACTCACACATTTGTGAAGTAACAAGAAACATTAGTATAAAAGCATTTGTTACAAAGTTACATTTACAGCACGGCTTGAGTCATGGGCTCCATCCTGTAAGCAAGCATGTGGTCTGATGGGGAGTTGCTCTTCTATTTAGGTCTATCATGAAGCAGCATTAGAGTAGCAATCTTTCAGACATGAACAGAGGTAATCTAAACACAAGGTTAACTTTAACCCGGTTAGGATCCAGACATCTGTAGCCATTAAAGCAAAGTTGAATAGTAAGGAGATAAAATCTGTAAGTAATTAGAAAAAAAAAAAAATCACATGCTTAGGAAGAACATATGCAACAAAATGTGATGAGGGTTTCATAGCATATGAACATACACAGAATATAAAGTAGGAGTCACTGGAGTCACATTATTAAAAAAAATCATGTTTTATATTGTGAAATATTTTATGCACATCACATATAATTCGTGTCACCATGCATACTTACCACTGTGTCTATAGATAACAACTGCTGCTCTGACCCCTCTCAGTCCTGGAGCAGGGTTTATATACACTGGTGTGGGGGGGGGGGGGGGTCTCACCTTGATTGAGCATGCAATTAGAGTCTGATGGCTTCCAGGTGTGTCCTCCTGGACTAATGACCGCTGTGGCCAATATATAATATAGGACTGTGATGTTTCTTTTAATTCTGTGCAACTTTGCTCTTTCCAGAACACATTTGTTATTTATTTATTGCAGATGACAGAGTTTATGCTTATAAGGAAAGTTCCAGGTACATTGTACATTATATTAATCCAATGGCAGAGTTACTGCTGGTGCAGAAGGTGCAAAGCATTGGGATCCCTGCTACCTACAGCAGCCTGGGTTACATAGGACAGTCTTAATTTCTTATAAGAGAAGGGTAGATAACCTTTATTGAACATTTTTTTAAATAAAACAAAATAATTGTAAAATTGCCTCTTTTGAAGAATTGCAATTGAACATTTTAGAATGTAACAAAATGTAAAAATGTTATACAAACTAATTTATAACGTATATATGAAATATGCTGCTGTGGAATCTACCATTTTAGCTTCCAATAACCTACTTCCTGAGGTGGGAGGGAGGATTATAGTTCATATTTGCATAATGGGAACATGGCATCTACAAAGATCAGTGCTTTCATTAGTTGTAATGGGAAACTCATTAGTTTACAAGGACACACCCTATTGAGACAGATGCAAGAAGTAGGCTCAGTAGAGTAAAATATCTGCTTGCAGTAAGGAAAAATTGCATTAAAAGGTGAAACATGTAAAGGCTGTCAGCCTTATTAAATTGCAATTCGGCAAATTGAATAGGGCTCTATATAAGCACAGAGCATATTTATTTTACAGAAGTTTTTAGTTGGTGAGTTGGCCCGAGGCCCTGGGGGGCCGAGTGCCCTCGCCAAACATAACAATGGCCTTGCTGTTGACTCAGCTGAGTTACGCCACGTTGGAGGGGAGAATAGTTATTTGCCTTACATCAAACATGACTGTGCCCGAAAATTGACAGCGCCCTCTGCCGGATGGCTCCTGTAACTGCAGCTGTCAGTGCTGCCGAACACATGCGAAGGTGAAGAGGGATAGATCCAAATCAAATCTGAGGAGTGGGGGCATGAAACTGTTATTACCCGCAATATGTTGACATTTGTGGATATCATACACACTTTTTGTAGCTCATAGTGCACTTCAGCTACTTAAAGGGACACTTAATATAGTATCATTTGGACCACATCAGAGTAAATATCTCCTAAAAGTGTATTGAAATATTTTTTTTATTTTCGAAAAACATGCATTTGTTCACGGAGATATCAAAACAAATAAAATCTGTGTTTACGTGTGTGTAACCAATCAGGTTGCAGGGGGTTTATCTTATTCAAGTCAATGGTAAGACTACTTACCTTTCCAGTTTGAAGGGAACAAACCTTGTAATCTTTGTACTTTCTTATGGCAGGAAATTCAGGTTTCTGCTCTTTGCCTCTCTGGAATTTGAACAGTCCAGACCAGTGCTCTACCCCAGTGCTGTCCGGGTAGAGATGAAAATAAAAAATATCCCATGAAAAATCTATCTGTACAGGCACGGAATGCTGGACTAAATTGGTCAGCTATGGGTTAATTGGCCAGTGCTGTGTAAACTGAGTGTACAGGATGCTGTGCCTATCAATCACAGCCTTCAACATACAGACTCACAGCACACACATGCAATCTGTTATTACTCATGTAACAGGGAGTGGGTAGGATATACTTTAATGTAAACATACACTTAAAATTGTAGTAATTAAAAAATAGATAATTTTAACATACAATATTGTGCATTTTCACACCATGAAGAGCACTTGGTAAATGGTCCTTTGAAGTCGATTTCATAAAAAAAAACATTAAAAACTGGCTATACATTGTACTAGCAGTTTTTTTCTCTACAGTAAATAATTTTTTGAATATAATATGTGTGGCTCCGTATGCTAATGTGCAACTCAGAGTGCTGGTCAGGATAGGGGAGTAATTGCTGGATAACATTGAAAATCTTTATTTTGGCCACTAAAGAGACAGACAAGCAGACTGTAACCCTGTAATCACATCAAATCAGATGATTAATATGCATGAGCCTCTTGTTTGCCTCTAAATGAAACATGGAATTTCATAGGATTGATTAATTTTAGAAAAATATGAATGACACAACATAGAGCCAGTTTTTCATACCCTTTATGTATAACCTAAAGAAAGAGCAACTTGTTTTAAGGGTTACAGAGTCCCTTTGAACTGATAACTTAAGTATTATTTTTATTGTTCTCTTTTAAATAATTTGACTTCATAATACATAAAGTTTATTGAGAATGGTTAAATTATATACAGTGCTTCATTTTAACTATTGTATTCAATTTCGTTTTAAAGAGAGATTTTATTGAGGTAAAAAAAAACTCTGGATTCTGATAATAGCTTTGTTAAGAAGTGTTCTATAAGGATAAATAACAGGTAAATTAATATGGACTTTTGAGAGGGGATGGAAATCTCCTATGACTTATAAATACCTACCCCACACTTAACTTTCTCTCACTCATTAATGATGCTCTCGTCCTGCTTCGGCTCCAGGTGAGTGTATCAACTTCTTTGTCTTCCTCCTAGTCTGTTCCTTCCTCATACCTAAATAATATAGAATAATGAATTTTGAGTTCAGAATCAATTTATAGACACATATTCCTTTTTATAAAATAACATTTATTGAAAATAACAAAATCAACTAGTCTAATGATAAAAATGTAATGTATCAAATCAAATACAAATAAAACAAAATATAACCAGCCAGATATTAAAAGAAAATTAATCCATCATATTTTAATACTTATTATTTTATGATATCTTCTATACAGTCCTAAAATCTCAATATAAAAGTTTATCTCAATCACATGTACAATAAAACCTGGAATAGTAACCCATAGAACAAAATCAGATAAATCAATTAATAAAATTCACCCAAAATAACGTTTTAACATGTACTAATAATGTCTAATGATATTATAATATAGCTATACAGGAATGTATTAAATATAACACAATTATGGTAAAGTATTTTATAATATAATTGATAAGTTAGCTAAGTAAAATTAATTTATCTGTATTGGTCAAAAAGAAAAATGAGATATCTAATTTTGTATTAAAATTTATATCCGGATTTATAAATTTCAATGACAAAAGGAAATCTAAATAATTTTTTGATAAGAAATAAACCAAAGAAAGAAATTATGGTAATGGTTTTCAATTATATCATAAAATAAAATATTTCAATTTATTCATTACCAATTATGACAAGATTCCACTGGTTAATTCCAAAATTGTCTGGCCTTTTCCACAGGATCAAAGTTTTTCTCTCTTACTTCATTTTTCTCTCTCCTTCTCCCTTTGTCTCCTCTTTTTATCCATAATTATACCTCTTACTTATTTGCCTATCAGAATCCCAAATCAGTTAAAAGTATCTAGTAACCAATAGAATCTTTCATGATGTCATCACATATTTAAATTTTATAATGAATATATTTTTCTATAGAGACATTTATTCCTTGAACCATAAGATGGCGCTCTCGGACCTTTGAATTTTCATACCTTTAATTAACTAATGACCCCTTTGACCCACAACCTATAAACAAAATGGGGTTATAAGAATGTTTATCAGTTAGATACCCCTAAACAGATTTATTATTCTGTGAAGGAGACTTGGTGTCTATGAACAAATTCTTCACATGTGAAATCTTAGGGAGGATTCCATTATTTCTAAGGAACATAACCTTTATAGACCTTTATCCATTAGTTTAGGAATTCACACAGGATATTTATCTCTATAGAACAAAGAACCATTCAACCATGGATAACTCACTGGTGAGAAACCGTGAAAACATATCTTTTACATAGATATATTCAAATAATGGAATCGCATGCATATTATTATTATTATCTTTATTTATTATTATTATTATTATCTTTATGCATATATATATATATATATATATATATATATATATATATAAAGCATATAAAATATTAATACATTGGATATAAAATAGTGGTTAATAATTGGAATATCATATTATACTATAATATCCATATAAGATAGAACTTTATTCATACAAAAGTTCTGACATAACCCCCTCTCTGAAATAATATCGCTCTTTAATAAAGTAGGTGATATTATTACAGTTGTAAATATGAAAAGTAACTGGTTCCCGGAAAAACAGAGACTCAACCCTTGATAATTGAATGGGAAATAAGCTTAGAATGCAAATTTTAGTAACAATGGTCTCATTCACTACAGTTATTAAGTCATTTAGCTTCTGTTTTTGGAGTTCCAATTCTCTTTGCACCATCTTCAAGGAATCCCGAAGTTCCCTAGATTCCTTAATTAATGTTTCAATAGATATAGAGTTTGTTATTGACATAGTGGTACCTATAACAGCTCCAAGTATAGTCATTATCGCAGCCCCAATAAGGAAATCGATAAATCGTTTTGGACGTCGGCTGTTGGAATTGTAAGACTCAGGAATAAAAGTTTTCCTTATTTGTTCCAACATGTTCTTTACAGTAGCTTGTGATCGATCAATGTGTTCACGATACCAAACTTTGGTTTCCTCCATCTGTATGTTAGATATGTTAAATTGCCTTTTAATCACTGTTTGTGGATCCACGCTCACGAAAATCTTTTGCGATGTCAATCTCCTTCCGGTGAGAATAAACCCTGGAGCCTCTTGGATAAGAATTCCTAAAGAAGGGCCTGGTTCCACGATAGGTTCCATTTGGACCTCTTGGCATAGGATCAGCATCACCCATATCCCAGCTGTTTTTCTTTCTTTCATTTTCTTCAACTAGGAAATAAAAACAAAAAGTTTTAATAATGTATTCTATACAATGTAAAAATAGGATAATCTTATTAGACAGGGTATTTAAAGTCACATTATTCATCAGGAATATCGTTAATGATTTTTAATTGAGATCTTGGGTGACAACTTTTTATTTGATTAATATGAACCCATCTTTCAACCATTTCACCATTTTTTGGAATTTGTATTTTGTATACAACAGGTGAAATGTTGTCATCCATAGTATAAGGTTCTTTCCATGAAGGCAAAAACGTTTTCTCTTTCACTTGGTTTTTGTACAAATATATCTGATCTGTGATCTCGTACTCCTTTTTGGATGTCTTAAGATCATAATAAGTTTTAGTACTTACAGCAGATTTCTCTAAATTTCTTTGTGCAAAGGCAAATGCCTGCTGTAAGTGTTTCCTCAGATCATCTATATATTGATGGGTTGTAGCAGCATTCACTAAATTATGGTCTTGGGTTCTATAAATAAGGTGTTGTGGGAGTACCATACGTCTCCCCGTCATTAATTCAAATGGCGACATTTTTGTTGCAGTACTAGGTGTAGATCTTATAGCCATTAATACTAAAGGTAATTTTATATCCCAGTCTTTACCTGATTCTTTCACAAATTTCTTTAAAATACTAATAATGGATTGGTTGTAGCGTTCCACATTACCACTAGAAGCAGCACGATAAGAAATATGTAATTTTCTCTTAACCCCTAGGATTTTCCACATACGGCTCATTACTTCACTGGTAAGTGAGATCCCTGATCGGACTCAATTCGTTGTGGTAAACCAAAATGGGAAAAGACATAGTTAATTAATAACATTGCAGCAGTTTCAGTTTTACAATTTGTGGCTGGAAGGCACTCTACCCATTTGGTAAATAGACATGTAACCGTTAGCATATATTTATTACCCCTAGATGATGTTGTTGCTGGACCAATAAAATCTATTTGGATATCTGACCAGGGCATAGACATCCCTCTTTTCTGAAGAGGAGCTCTATGGGTAGGTGTATTAGGTTTATATTGGGGACATACCAAACATCCCTGACAATATGTCTGGATATCTTTCAACATGTGCGGCCAATACGCAAAATCTCGCAGTATTTCATAAGTGATTTTATCCCCTCTGTGACCTGATGTCGGGGCATCATGGGCATGTTGTAACATTAGACCTCTATATGAAGTAGGAACCACCCACTGCTGTGTTCCATTCTTAGATGTATGAATAAGCAATCCATCTAAGATGCTAAATTGGGCTTTTGACTTCATTAAAACTCTCAGGTCTTCTTTACCTACAACATCTATCTCACTCAGAGGATATTTAGCTGGATCTTGTATATGGTTATAAAATATACCTATGATTGGATCCTCTTTCTGACTACTGATTAAATCAGAATTGGGAGTATCCTGGGACCATTGAGCTGTAGACAATTCTGTACTTTTTTGGATTTGTTGTCTTGTTATAGCCTGAATTTGAAATGGACCCAAAAGATGATCCACATCAACAAGCTCCCCCTTTAGGGCACCTTGTTTTGCCAACTTATCAGCCAAATCATTTCCTTCTTTATCCTGTCCCATTACCTTTGAGTGGCCCTTTGTCTTCTTCCAATATATAGTCATTCCATTAGAGATTACCATCTGATCAATAGCATGTATTAACTTACCATGTTTCACTGGTTTCTTCCGGGCACTTGTCATTTCATTATGTTTCCATACCTGTAAGTATTCTACAAAACTATTACGGACATATTCCGAATCAGTGATGATCACTAATTCCTTAAGATCATGCTCTATTGCGGTTTGGACAGCGTGATATACGGCTACCAATTCTGATATTCGACTAGTCTTAGATCCTATTTTATAACTCTCAGGTGGAATATTCTATTCTTTATATTATATTCTTTCTATACATTAGCGATTCCTGCAACCAATTTGTTATCTGCCCCCTCCTTAATATGATATGCACATCCATCCACGTAAACTGTGGGTAAAGTATTACATAATACCTCTTCATATACCTTATGGGGAGATAATTTGTATTCCTTCATAAGGTCCATTTCGGACCAATTTTCTTTAAGAGGATCCTCGGTGGTACAATCATGTAAATCAGCTAACCCTTGGGCCACTGGATTCCTCTTATTCTATGCATATCTAATTTCCAAAGGCCATCCTTGTAAGGATAAAGTCCATGCGGTTATACGGCTATTTGATAAATTACCGGCTCTAATTTTATCACTCTGAATGTATTGTAATGGTTGATGAGCTGTTTCTACTATAATCTTCTCACCTTGGATAACATTTCGGAAATTCTGTAGGGCCCATACTGTGGCAAACAGAGCTTTCTCACAGTCATTAAACTTGACCTCTACAGGTGATAATGTCTTACTTGCATACGCAATAACTTTACTATGCTGGTCATATTTCTGATATAGAACGGCACTCAAACAAAAATCAGTATATCCAGTTTATAAAAAGAATGGTTTACCCATTTTAGGATAAACTAGGCAAGGAGGCTGGCTGAGTTTTTGTTTTAATTAGTTTACAGCTTGATTTTGAATTCCCCCCCATTGCCATGGCTCTCCTTTCTTTAATAATCGAATGAGAGGCCTAGTTACCTCTGCATAGTTTTCAATGAACTTACAAGAATAATTGGTGACACCTAAAAATGATCTTAATTCTTTTAAATTTGTAGGGGTCCTGGTTTTAAAAAGAGCTTCCACTTTCTTTTTCTTTGGATTTATACCTTTAGGAGTTTTTTCATGGCCTAAAAAATTTACTTTAGTGCGGCACCATTGTGCCTTTTGAAGAGACAGTTTAACTCCTGCATGTTTCAATTGATCTAGAACATATCTGATTTCAAAAATATGTTTATCAAAATCGTTATTTTTAATCAAGATATCATCTACATATGTTAATGTCCCTCACTCTTGAGCGTCAGGCATTGCCTTATGTAAAAATATAGCAAACTCATGCCCTGAATTTATAAAGCCAAATGGGGTTCTAGTCCATGGCCCTCATTCAATTATCGGCCGTAAAACGGCCGCAAAGCTGCGATTCCTTGCAGCCGTCTTACGGCCCCGTGTAGAGCTACCTTTACCTTGCAATTCAAATAGACGGCGCCGTTAGGATATCCCCCTTCCGGCCGGCCGCATATCATGCAAACGGCCGGAAGCGTTTTTCCAGCGTCCGTAAATCTTGTTTTCCAGCCGCAAAGTCAGAAAACTGTAAATGCAAATATAAATTCAAGATGGCACTGTAAAGCTCCGTAAATGCTAGGCATCATAATGGGGGACATGAGGATTAATAGCAACACCCTCTCAAGCTTGCACATCAGCCCAAATCCGATATATCATTTGCGGTTTACTTTCCATCCCGTAGTCCCGCGGGCTCGTCCTTGTTAAAACCCATACGGGTTCGGAGGTGGAGGGCCGCAAACAAAGCATTGTAGAAGCCAATATATATTTAATCCAGCACTGCAAAGCACTGTAAATGATGGGGAACATAATGGGGGGGCATAAGGATTAATAGCAAAACATTCTCAAGCTTGCACCACCTACAGTAGCTTACAGCTTCATTCAGGTACACAAGCTGCTTCACCACCACCACCACTTAGCAACCCTCACCCATGTAAATTGATAAATAGCAGAACAGTTTGGAAGTTCACCAAATGGGAATAACTAGACACCTGGCACATGGCTCCCACCAGGATGGGCGTAGCAGAGATTATGCCTGATGGCGGTGAGTTTGCTGTCGATCCCAGAGCCTCTGGACTGTCTCCCTTTGTGCTTGCAGCCCTTTCTGATGGGTCAGAGTAGATATGTGTGGTGTATGTTCCCCTGGTCCCCTTCAGCATTGCTAAGTGGTGTGAAGGGGCTTGTGTACCTGAATGAAGCTGTGAGCTATAACATGTAGGGCCACTGTAGGTGGGCAGATCATAGCAGAGAGATCAGACAAGGTCCAATCCACTTGAGAAGGAACTGACAAACCACACCAGAATATTTAGCATGCAAACCGTGGATAACAGCACAGGCAGAGACCTAGCTGAATGTGCTGCAGCTCCTAGGGTCACAGAGAGTCAGACACAACTGAAGAACTGAACAACATACATTACAATGTTTCCCTGCTACTTGATATATGCCATGTGGCGGTGTAATTAGCAAAATAATTGTGTTACCAAATGTAGATGTGATGAGCGAGATGTATATGCAATTAGATAGAGATTTAAGGGATCACAATAGAGCTCATGTGCGTGGCAAAGGGTTCATATGACCTGGCTCATGTTTTACTCTTGCTATTGAATTGGGTAGTGTGGCTTTAATCATATTATGCATGTTGCAGCATGGTTTGTCATATTGGCATGTGCATGACCATTACAACATATGATAACCAAAGGATATTTAGCCAATGCATGTTCATTATTGGGCAACTAACTGTATTCATACATATGCTAAGTGATGTTGGTGAAGGGGTTTGTGTACTTCAATGAAGCTGTGAGCTATACTACATAGGGCCAGGGTAGGGGGGTACGTCTTATCAGAGAGGTCAGACTAATCCCAATCAACTAGAGAAGGAACTGGAAAACCACTCCAGTGTCACCTGTCCTATTCATTGTAGGCCCTCAGGGGAATGTTCCTACTCCACAGTATCGCTAATCAGACTTGCCATGGGTATTAACCCTATATTAGTAGTAGATATGATATTTGGGATCATATGATATCTAAAGCTATTCTGACTCCTCAACAGTTTTATATGTATTGATCTATTGCATGTTAACTATGGCTCATCAGTTTACATTTATAGGAATGTGACACTAATGTAATGCATGTGGATTTCCCAGAACCAAACATATTCATAACACACGGACGCAGTCAGAAAGGTCTAACAATGCTTTATTGTTTACACAGACCACAATCAGCAGTGGTCAAGAGTGTGCATTCACATAACAGTATAACAAAGCTTTATTTGCTAGACAGACCACAATCAGCAGTGGTCAAGATTGTGCATTCACATAACAGTATAACAAAGCTTTATTTGCTAGACAGACCACAATCAGCAGTGGTCAAAACTGCATTAATATCATGGGTGTGGTGTGGGCGGGTCCTTGAAGAGCAAGAGGCTGGAAAAAAGGGGAAACCTACAGGGGTCAATCTAATAGTCTAGAATAAGCATGATGCATAGCACCTACCAGGGTCACATGCTGCAACCGGAACCAGAAATCTCTCCATTTAACTGAAGAAACCATTTATGTGCATAGCACTTACAACTTGTAACTAGATCTGCTCAATGAAACAGATGATTCAACCTTTGGACTGTGTAATCCAATCCAGTTTCACACATACAGTGTGTTGACCAAACAAAAATCTGAAATAAGTGGTCAAATAAAAAAAGGCAGAGGAGGATCCAAAATTTTTTTATAATCACAATGTATGTACAGTACAGTTCTAAATACTGTACCAATATACCAACTAACCTGATTCCCATCTGCAAGCATTACTAACCTTTAGCTAGGTCTGTGGATAATCAGAAATATGGGCAAATAGCCATTATTATGGAGAGGACACAAAGGTCAGCAGCCAGATTCAATGTTACTTACATCAGACCCAAAGATCTGTTCTCAGACTGATATTGAGGTCAGGATCACATGCTTCACTACTGCATATATTATTGCTGGCTGTCATTAACATGCCATTGTGAGACTTTGCAAGTCCACCGCCATAGCGGTATTAGTCTACATTTAAGCTAACAACAATCATGTCTGAGATATCTGGCAATATGATAGCTGTAAGATTGTGGGAGCTACATGTTAAGGGGACTGCCATTGAAGGCATGTCTACCTGAGAGGCACTGGGAAAACCTTACACCTCATATAATTCCTCCACAATGCTTGCAGATGCAGGAGATGCCTTCATGGACCTAAAAAAAAACAAAAAGAAAGAAGCAAAAAAAGACAAAACCTAAGAAATAAGGCCTGAAAACATCATTGGGCCTGAAGCATCTCTTCTCAACAGCACTCCTTAGTGACAATTTATTGGTCACACTACTAATTAACAGCCTTATTAAATTGCTATGTAATAAATTGAATAGGGCTCTATATAAGCACACAGCATATTTTTTTAAAGAAGTTTTTAGTTAGGGAACTTCTATGCAAAAGCCAGGTCTTCACTAACTAAAAACTTCTGTAAAAAAAAATATCCTATGTGCTTATATAGAGCCCTATTCAATTGACCAAATCACATTTTAATGAGGCCCTTTGTGTTCCGTTTAACCTGTCACCAATTGATGGTCACTGAGGAGTGATGTTGAAAAGGCAAAAACATGTCTGCAGGCCCACCCAGGGTCTGTGGGTCTATGGGCGTCATTCAATTGCGATTTGAAGACTTTGCTTTTGGATAGAAGTTTACTAACTACAAACATCTGTAAAAAATATGCTCTGTGCTAAAATTGAGCCCTTAGCAATCGGCCACATTGCAATTGAATGAGGCCCTATGTACTCCACCGCTTGGGCCCAGGACCCACATCACCTGTGCCCATCCTCCGTCTCCCCTCTGGTGGTGATGGTGGGGGGCGGTGGCGGCGGGCGGTGCCAGGCAGCGGTGGTCTGGCCGGTGGCGGACACATGGGAGGAGAGGAGGGGCCAGGCTGCTCTTGAATGGGGGATTGGGAGATCCCCGTTGATGTCGGGCTGGGGACCATCTCCTGTCTGAGCAGCCTGACCTGAAGGTGTTCTGCTGTCATGTGGTGCCTCCTCAACTCCCTGGACAGCCTGGCCAGGCTGTGGGTCATATGCGACCGGAGGCCAGAGATGCTGGCCTCCATCCGGAGTTGGCTGGCCGTCGACTCCTGCATGCTGGCCTCGATCCTTTGTGAGCTTGCCAGCTGCTCCTTCATGACGGCCAGCATCTCCACCAGCACAGCCTGGCTCTGCGGCGACGACACCCCTGGGTGGGCCTGGTGAGGTGTAGTGGGGAGGTCCACAGCTGGAGCCTGGGGTGACAATGCGCCCGGTGGTGACCAGGCCAGCACACTGTGTGGGGAAGAAGGTGCTGTCCCAAGGGCATGGGAGGGCCCCAGAGCAAGTCTTTGGAGGATGGGCATAGTCCCAGGGCTTGTAGCAGTTGAGCTTGCGAGGTCAATGACCAGCCCATCCTCTGACCCAGGGCCCTCCGATCTTCCTTCCTCCTCCCCCTGTGCTGGAAGATCCTGGTACGGGGCTGATGGCCCCGCCTCCTCTGCCTGGTCACTGGACCCAGAGCTCCTCCTGGATGCTGAGAGATAGAGACGAAAGGTATATGTCATTAGTATGTTGATTAGCGCATTGATATGTGTTCATTTCTAATTATCTGACATCTAGCCTTGAATATGGATGATTCTCCTCTTTGCAACTCTGATTAGCTATCTTATACTAGCTGTTATCTATTCTTAGGTTTCTGTTCTTGATGGTTCTCGGATCACAACGCTATCTGTATTACGGCTGCTGTCTGTAACTGCATAGGCTGAACGGGCACACCAATACATGGACTCTCTATTACAGGGGTGTCCAAACTCTTTCCTGGATTGGAAGATATCCTTTCTGTGCACAGGTGAGTCAATCAGGATGACTGAAGGAGCGATTGACTCACCTGTGTGCAGCAGGGTTATCAAATCCAGGCATGTGAGTGGCCCACCAGGACCGAGTTTGGACACACCTGCTCTATTGCTTGATTACTGTTGTGGTGACCAGGAATGACAGTGATTTGTCAGCTTCATGAATTTAATGATGCATCCATCTATCCCTTGTTATTTCATGGAGCTGACATGTCAGTGTCATGTCCATGTGTAGTGTGTGTGATGCACATGTGGTGGCATGTTGCTGTATGTCATATTCACCTGCCATGGAGGCTGGGTCCTGCTGCTCCACCGGGCCTGGGGTGCAAGTATGGCCGTTGCAATTACTTCATGTCCCAGGTACTTGACTCTCCACCCCTCAGCCTCCTGCGACATCTTCTTCCTCACCGCGGCCCTGATGTCGTCAAACCAGTGCTTAATGGACCGCAGACTCCGTCCACGGCCCGCCACACCATTGACCAGATCGACCACCTGCTGCCAAGCATTAGCCCTGGGCCCAGCCTTGAATTCCCTACCCCCTGAGGTGATGACGGGACGGGCACGGATGGCCTCCAGGAGGACCATGTTCTTCTCCCGGCTATAATTGTGGGCCCTGGACCTGCCGCCAGCGTCTTGCTCTCCAGACTGGGGTTGAGGACCCTCTCCACTCTCCTCCTCCCTCCTCTCCTCCCACCTCCTCCTCCTTCATCCTCCTACTCTCCTCTCCCTCCTCTCCTCTCCCTCCTTCCTCTACTGTCCTCCCTCCTTCCTCTACTCTCCTCCCTCCTTCCTCTACTCTCCTCCCTCCTCCCTCCTACTCTCCTCTCCTCTCTCCTTCCTCTCCTCTCCTCCCTCCTAACTCTCCTCTCCTCCCTCCTTCCTCCTTACCTCCTCTCCTGCCTCCTTACTCTCCTCTCCTCCCTCCTTCTCCTCCTCTCCTCCCTCCTCCTCTCCTCCCTCCTTCCTCCTCCTCTCCCTTCCTCCTCCTCCTCTCCCTCCTCCTCTCCTCCCTCCTCCTCTCCTCCCTCCTCTCCTCCCAACTCACCTCCCTCCTCCTCTCCTCCCTCCTCCTCCTCAACTACCTCCCCCTCCTCAACTACCTCCCCCTCCTCAACTACTACCTCCTCCACCTCACTCCTCCCCTCCTCTTCCCCACCTCCACGCCCCGGGACTCCCTGCCACTCCTCTCCCCTCTGCTCCTTTCCCTCCATCACCACCTGAAAAGAAAAGAAAGAGAAATTAAGAAATGTTTTAGTGGCTTTGCCTGCTCCCCCCTCATCCCCCATTCTGATCGCCTATAATACTATTTCTGCTTGGATATCAATGTTGTAACTAACTGCAGTAATCAACCTTAAGTGGACAGAGCCTGTGACAGCAGTGGGAGGGGTGTACAGCACCTCTCACTCTGGACCTGAGTGGCGCTGATGAAACACGCTAGATCAATACTTTCGTAAACAATATGGAAGGGTCAGTTACAGTTTGCATATATACAAGGTATGCGGCTATTTACTGTGTGCTTCTATCATGTGTGGGGAGTGGCCCATGTCTGAGGCCACTAATATCCTATCTGCATTATACTCTGCACATATTCCTGGGAGTGGTACCTATCCTGAAGCCATCTTCTGGACCAGAGGTAGTAGGAACTACATGGTCCTGCTGGGCTAGCCTGAAAATAAGTTCTTGTCAAGCCCCATTGAAGAACCCGTTTGGAACACCTATGTGTATTGCAAATATGTGTAGAAATCTCAATCAAACTCAATCAAACTCAAACTCAATTTGTGCTGGACAAAATACACAAACTCTCAAGAAACCTATAAACAAGAAAAAGAATGCAATTGTACTTCTTTACATCGTAATCCGTAAATGTAGTAACGTATTTCCGCAAAAAGAACATAAAAACCGACTTGATAATAAAGCAACTTACCTCCTCTCACCCACCAAGGGAACCGCGTGCTACTTTGGCCGAAATCGCAACACAGTCGAGGCGTGGGCGCGTGTCATTCCTATTTATTCACTCCCACTGTCAATCAAATGGTCTATGGTCTAAGTGACTGGCTGTGAGACCTGTGGCGCAATGCGTGATTCCGCTATTGGATGGTTCGTGCCGGGCGCGGCTAGTCCGTCCCCCTTCCAGCTTGCGTGAGCGCCTAAACGTCACGGCCTTCCTACATTCTGAAGGCCGCGATTCGCGCCTGGCTATATGAAATTTACGGCCGCATCCGTTGAAGTTTACACGATGCACTTACGGCATTGGAATGAAACTGGGCTGAAAGGACCCTAAAAGTATAAATGAAGCAATAAAAGGCATTCAAATTACTGGCAAAACAATCCCCAATGATCAAATATGTAAATAAAAGATATATTTTTATTGTCATGTACATCCTCAATATGGCGGCCATATTAACCCTTTAGCACTCACAAAGGCTAGAATGTGTCCCCTAAACATATCAACATTATCTGATTTACATCTCTCTCATCACATCTACTTTTTGGAACACAAATATTGGCTATATTTCAACGCCACATTACATAGATCATGTAGCATGGGCCCAAATTCAAATGTGGGCCAGAATATTAGGGGTTACTAATTAAAATGGCTAAACCAATCCATAATCAGGGAACTTCATAACATGATGAAGCTTAGATACACCAGTGAGCTTTTCCATTTGTGAAATCCACCAGGATAATCACAGCTATGGTAATTAGCAAGCTATAAAACCATATCATCAGCCAGGAATTAGCAAGTCTGAACCATAATGGATAGCAGCAACCTGAGTGCGATGTATATGTATGTGAGTAGACCGCAGCGTCGTAGGAATGGATATTTGTTTCGAATGTTGCAGAGTGGAGACCCGGCTGTCATGCGTGCGACTAAGGAGTGGCTGAGGCGTGACAGAGAGGGGCGGCTGGGAGTGAATGTGGGTGAGCGTGCTGATGCAATCCATGGTGGTCCGGAACCAAGGCAGGCAAGTTGCTCATCACCGGATGGTGGGGGGTCAGTTAGGGGAGAGAGCTCCAGTGGCACAGGGACAGGGGGATATGAGGGCACCTGCAGACAGGAAGGAGGACCTTGATGTGGGTGATTAGCTGATGGGGGGGCCAGATGAGAGACCCCTAGAGGGTGTGGCACATGAAGTGGGGGCTCCTGCACAGCCAGCCCCACAGGGCTGGCTGTGCAGGAGGCTTCGTGCACCCAGGGTGTACAGGGAGAGAGTCACATTAGAGGGGTTAACTGATGTGGAAGTGTATGAGTGTTTTAGGCTAACCCGTGCCAGCCTGGAGGAGCTCTATGCGGTCCTGAGGGAGGACATGGAGCCTTCTCAGAGACCAATAGAGCCATCACAGGCATGACACGGATGTTAGCCGCCATACACATCCTATCATCTGGTAGTTTTCAGAACACTGCTAGCATAGTAGGAGGAATGTCTCAGGAAAGCATTTCAAGGTGCCTGAGCACATTCCTCCATGCTATCGTTCCGAAAGCTGCCAGATACATCAGTTTTCCCCACACTGGAGAAGAGATCTTGAAGGTAAAAGCAGATTGCTTTCGAATGGGAGGTATCCCCAATGTGCTTGGTGCTATAGATTGTACACATGTAGCATTGATACCTCCTAGAGAGCAAGTTGTTCAGAAACCGCAAACACTATCATTCCATCAATGTACAGGTTGTTTGTGATGCAGGCATGCGCATACAAAATGTGGTTGCAGGCTTCCCGGGAAGTACTCATGATGCCCATATCCTGCGTCAGTCATCCACCCATCTTTATTTTGAGTCTGGACAAGCTCCACCTGGGTGACTACTGGGTAAGTACCCATAAAGGATCCCCTAACATATACATCATGTTCCACTGTAATGCTATTCCATTGTTGCGTGCAAAATGCGCAACGACGCATGCGCCAACAGACAAAATAGAGTCCCTCAATAGCGCGCACGACATCTGCGCTCAGGAGTTGAGATAAGGACTTAAGGGTGGACTTAGGGGTTTTAGGGTTAGGGGTCTTTGGGCTAAGGCTTCGGATTCTGAGTGTTAGTGTTAGGCATAGGGTCTCAGTGGTTGGGGTTAGGTATGGGGTCTGAGGGCTCGGTTTAGAGGGTTTTGGCCCATTAGGCAATAGATTCTACAACTTGCGCTCTTTGATCGACGCACATTTTGCCACACAATTTTCAACAGTGCGCTACTGTTGCTGTGCCTAACCCGATGTGGCCTGGTCATAGGAGTAGGAAGTTCCAACCCAGAGATCCCTAAACTAACGTCACATTAATCATTGTGTATATTTACAGATGCTTTAAGGAGCAGCACAACCTCACATTCATATTTACATCTCCCATTTTTGTTTCCTTCAGGTGATGCAGGATATAGGTGTTTGCCGTGGTTGTTGACCCCTGTGAACAATCCACGCAAAGAGGGGGAGGAGAGGTACAATGCGGCCCATGCCAGAACCCGGAATGTAATAGAGCGCACCTTTGGCCTTCTGAAGATGCGCTTCAGATGTTTACATTCCACTGGCGGGGGGGGGTACACTATACACCAGTGAAGGTTTGTCACATCATCCTGGCCTGCTGTTGTCTGCACAATATAGCAGTACAGGCAAACTGTCTGGGGAACATTGATGATGCTCCGCTTGAACCGGCGGAGCGTCCAGTACCTCCCCCTGGTGAGGATAACGTTCAGGGGTCACGACTACGTGCCCACGTCATTCGGGAGTACTTCCCATGTAAGTCTGAAACTAATAACAACCAATTATAATGTACCTTCATTATGGTTACTAATACATCTCTTTTCTCCTTCCCCATTGTCATACAGAATATACAACAGTCCACAGTAGAGGATAGCTTTGTGATGTAACATATGTCTCGTGACGCATTCTTAATACTGGATCAAATACAGCCTGCTCTGATATCCGTTAATGGTAAGTATGCGCACATTCCCATACACATCATATATATTGATATCTGCCAACCTCCAGAAGCTAAGCTAAATGGATGGTCTGATGTATTCCACAATGTCAATGGATATAGGCCTCACAATCGTATTTGAAAACATCTTCACAGAACAGTAATGTTCCCATTGTCTGATAATGCTATTCCACATCCTATGGAGGTCAATGCAATTCATAGCAATCTGGATATATGAACATACCAACATATTGTAAACCATAATAAATGTACCTAATGGGATGCAAAGAGGGGATCTCTCCAGTTCTTTGTCAGCGAATGCTGGTAAAAGCATTCTCAGTCAGATATCAGGAATAGTCTCAAGGATGTGTTAACTAGGAATCATTGTGCAATATATCATATGGATTGTGTGACTCATATCATCATATTGCCATTACAGAACTGTTGCCGTGTGTCAACACATTGTTTACCCACACAGACATGGGAAAAGACCTGGAGAGCAACAGAACATCAGCTACATCAATGTCGTCTACATTGTAAGTGAGTATTTGCGGGAAACATGTGCATGTATGCATGAGAGGAAATGACTAATAACTCCATTAATGTAGGCCTAACTTTCTTTTCCCCAAGACATCCCCTATGTATTGCTGAAGTGGTCAGAAAAGTTTATCGGACCATGCAGACGTGTCCTGGGGGAACAGATCTCTTCGTTGAATACTCCACTTGATCTCTCCAAGGTAGAGAACCACATGTGGATGTCCGAACATGTATCAATGTGTGATAGTTGGGATCTTCCATTTCTATTACAGGCTGCACTGGTCTCTCTGTCTCTCTCTGTCTGTCTGTCTGTCTCTCTCCTCATCCCACCCACCCCTGTTTACCCTTAATTTATTGAGTCACACAAGTCTTCTACACCTGAACAATTAGCAACTTCTCCTAACTATCCCAATTAACCCTTTACACCATGTTTTCTCTTGTCTTCTTCCTCACATCCCCTGCCTTTTCCTCAGACTCTTCTTTACTTTTCAAATTTTTGTCTCCAACATATTCATTTCAACTCTCATGCCCACCTCTCTCCTTTTATTCGCCCATCAGCTAATCTTACTCAAGCTGTGGTTAAACTATGTGTCTCCTGACTGTCCCATCTGCAGATTACATTATCTGTCCACATGGGACAGATACCTTATTACATAATAGTGCATCGCACTTTACATCTGATCCCTTTCCTCTCCGACTAATGCATAACTTTCTACTTGACACAACTTCCTTCAAATGTATCTCTAACTTACTTATTAACCTTGCTATTCCTTATCTACTTTTCCCCATGTCCATAACCTTTAGCTTGGAAGTGGTGATTTTCGAATCTTGTGGGGGCCTTTGGGAAGAAATCAGTTATCAACAGACTTTACGCTCAAAACTGGGCACTCCATTTTCTGGCGTTGGCAATATTACATACTGTATAATTTCGTGTTCTTCTCCCCTGTACAGCGCCACAGAATATGTTTGCACAATACAAATAAATGATAATTAGACTAGTAATATTCCCACATCCGGACAAATTAGTCTGGGCCATGATTATCATCTGACAGATGGTTAGCTTGTACGAGATCCCAATGCATAACATGTGTGCCGACATACCTGCATCTGTTGGTGGCTGCTCATATGGCATATGTAAAGTTTCCACTAATATATTATTTGTGTGTTTGTATTCCAGATCACGGTCAGAACAAGGCATGACGATAAACATCATGACATTCCATGGCCATGTCAATGTCCTCATGTATGTGCATGTGTCCGTTTCATTGCTTTGTTGGATCCAGTTTGATATCTGATTACCTTGACTGAATAGCCGATATGTGTCACGAGACAATTTCACTATACAATGCAGATGTGATGTGACATCTGTCAGCTGATGTTCCTGGTATATCCACAGCATGTGTATGCTCATATAGTCTACCTCGATTCATATGTACCTATTGGTTTAGACATTCTATCCTCTCCTCTACTTGGACTGTTGTGAAGCCTGCAGCACAAACCCTTCCAGATCTTTTCTTCAGTGCTGATGTGACCCTCCCTGTGCATATGGGGAAGAGTAAATCCAGGCTTGGGACTTAACAGTTAATGAGGTTACGTTAATCTTCAGTTATGCATATGCAACAACAGTGAGTATAGATGCTCAATCAGAGAACAAACTACCCTTGATATTGCCTGGTTTGTTGTGAGTTCTCTGGAATAAGTAACATCTGACTGATATGGTCCTGGTCAGGTCCCCATCTTTTTGACCAAGGTTATCTATGTGCTGCTTATTTTTGTGTGAGAACTTACCTCATGGGCTCATAGCATTCACTGATTGAGCACCTATACTTCTGATGTTGCATCAGAGTGTCCGTTTAACACACAAGCATACATTTTGCTCTCCCCATATGTATATCACCTTATTCTGGATTATTGTGGTCTTTCCTTATTGACTGTTATATATATGTAGTAACAATAATGAGATCTATTATATTGCCTAATGTTGGGTGATACACTGTAAATCCCATGATCATCTATATCAATGTAATTTACCTTGCCTGCATTCTGCTCTCATATCCCTATTTCCCTGTGTTACTTGGATTTTGTATCCTACCCCCCTCCACCATGATCCTTTGCTTACCTGTGATGATTAGTCAACCTGTGGCTTTGTGGCAAGCTTGCTTTGTTAATTTCTGTAAATAGTAAATATGATTTATCCGAGATGTTGTTTGTGTCTGCCTTGTCAATGTTGATACCATAGCATTTCTGTAAAATCAATGAAAGGACCTTCAGACTCCACATAGCTCTGCACCATCAGTTAGGGGTGTCAATAGAATTCTCACAGTGTGTTTGCATTACTGATTTCAACCATGAGGGAAGGTTGGTATTAACAATCTATATGACACAGAAACAGACAAATGAGACAGGTGTCCGTAAGTGGCTCACATCCTAATAGTGAACATACAGGGCCTCATTCAATTGCGATTTGGCCAATTGAATAGGGCTCTAAATAAGCACATAACTTATATTTTTTTTAAAGTTTTTAGTTAGTGAAAACCTTGCTTTTGGATAGATGTTTACTAACTAAAAAATTATTAAAAATATATGTTATGTGCTTATTTAGAGCCCTATTCAATTGGCCAAATTACAATTGAATGAGGGCCACAGTATCTAACAGAAGTGAGTACACCCGTCACATTGTTGTTAATATTTTAGTATATCTTTTCATGGGACAACACTGAAGAAATGACACTCTGCTACAATGTAAAGTAAGTTTGCTGACCCATCAATAACTCAATACACAGCCATTAATGTCTAAACCATTGGCAACAAAAGTGAGTACACCCCTAATTTGAAATGTCCAAATTGGCACTAAATGTCAATTATGTGTGGCCACCATTATTTGCCAGAATTGCCTTAACCCTCATGGCCAGGGAGTTCACCCGAGCTTCCCAGGTTGCCACTGGAGTCCTCTTCCACTCCTTAATGATACATCAGAGCTGGTTGATGCTAGAGACCTTGCACTCCCCCACCGTCAGTTTGAGGATGCCCCACAGATGCTCAATATGGTTTAGGTCTGGCGACAAGCTTGGCCAGTCCATCACCTTTACCTTCTTTAGCAAGGCAGTGTCGTCTTGGCGGTGTGTTTAGGGTCGTTATGTTATGTTGCCCTGCAGCCCAGTCTCCTAAGGGAGGGGATCATGTTCTGCTTCAGTATGTCACAGTACATGTTTGCATTCATGGTTCCCTCAATGAACTGTAGCTCCCCAGTGCCAGAGGCAGTCACGCAGGCCCGACCATGACACTCCCACCACCAAAATTATACATCTATACTGAGCAAAAGTAGTTGAAATAATACCTAAATTACAGATAAATGGATAAGTCACAACGAACACAAAAACATTGATATGAGATGAAACCTTCATTTTGAACCTAAACAGTGATGCAGAGAGAGGGGAGGCAGCATCTGACATCATTAGGTAAATGCATATAGGGGTAATCCACACAACATATTATATAAAACATATATAGACATGCATATATGTTTGGTCTGGGCCTGCATGCATGCTGCCAGCACTGAGGAGCTACAGTTCTTTGAGGGAACCCATGAATGCCAACATGTACTGTGACATACTGAAGCAGAGCATGATCCCTCCCTTCGGAGACTGGGCCGCATGCCAGTATTCCAACATGATAACGACCCCAAACACACCTCCAAGCCGACCACTGCCTGGCTAAAGAAGCTGAAGGTAAAAAGTTGATGGACTGGCCAAGTAGGTCACCAGACCTAAACCCTATCGAGCATCTGTGGGGGCATCCTCAAATGGAAGGTGGGGAGTGCAAGGTCTCTAACATCCACCAGCTCCATAATATCATCATGAAGGAGTGGAAGAGGACTCCAGTGGCAACCTGTGAAGCTCTGGTGAACTCCATCCCCATGAGGGTTAAGTCAGTGCATGAAAATATTTACACTTTCACTTAAGATATTTACCCTGAATGAATATCTCCATGTGTCAGAAACACTATACCCTAAACACTAAATATCATGCATCGCCGTTACTGGAATCAAACTCAGGAATATTACCTCCACCCTCAGCTGCACTAGTGGCTGTTACCCCAACCCTACATTAACACAGGGCTGGTATATTGAAGGAAGATGTATGTACTAATACAATAACATTGTTGTGTAGCATTCATCTGGTGTTTAACAATCATGGTACAGTACAAACGAAAACAAACAATGATAATATGAGCAATACATAATATTTATTCTTATGTTTTCAAATTATAGAAACAAAAAAAGAAAATTGGAGGCAAACATTCCATCGATTTGAACCTAAAGAGATAAGAACAAGACCTCAATTAGAACAATATACGCATTGACTGCAACACCTCAACGTCAATAGATCTTGGACATCAATTGCTTCTATATGCAACATGAACATGTTCTCACCTATTTCCGCTTTCGCTTGTGTTGTTCATGACTCTCCTGGCCTTTGCCAACCGTTGCCCTAGGCCGGCCACGACCTCTTCGATGGGTTGGCGGCTCTTCTGCCCTGGATGTTGGGGGCAAGGTCTGGGAGGTTGAGGAGGTACCCTGTTCTTTGGGAAGGCCAGGGGGGCCTGTGGGGCTGGAGTGGCCAGCGGGGCCTGTGGGGCCGAAGTGTCCAGCAGGGCCGGAGTGGCCAGTGGGGCCGGAGTGGCCAGCGGGGCCTGTGGGGCCGGAGTGGCCAGCGGGGCCGGAGTGGTTAGCGGGGCCTGTGGGGCCGGAGTGGCCAGAGTAGCCTGCGGGGCCTGTGGGAGCCACATGCCCTGCCGGGGGCCCATGCTCCAGGGCACCATTTCTTGTGGCTCCAGACTGTGGGCCCAACTGGGATGGGACCACATTGGATGTCCCCACATTTGGCCAGCCCACATTTACTGTGAGCCAGGCAGCGCCATTATCCTGGCTGAAGGGGATCTTGTGGAGGACCCAGGTGGACTTTCTGCTGGTGGTCCTGCTGCAGGTGGTCTTGCTGCAGGTGGTCCTGCATCTTGGCATGGTGCAGGGCCCTGAGGAGGCAGGGGATGCCTGGCTGGTACTGAAATGAGACAAGATTTGTATTTGAGTATTGTTGTTTCCATATCTCTGAGATCATAGTGACTTGGAATTGGCTGTGAATGTTTGACGCAAATATAAATTGATCTGCATCATTAGTATTGTGGATCCTGGCTGGGATCTTTCCTGTTATGTGACAGCGACTGCTGGCAGCAGCAGTTGGACCAAGGGGCTGATAGATGGCGCTGCCGCTGTTATATACATCATTTTCACCTTACACACAAGCCCAAAAGCACTAGCCCTCACCCTAATCCGAAACCCTTACCTTAACACCACCATAACCCACTAAATCTGCATGATTATATAATCTCCAGGAAAATGCTGTGACATGTAGAGGCTGCTCACTGCTGCTACCAGCAGTCATGGACAGATAACAGGAAAGGGCCCATGGCTCATATGACTATATGTAATGCTGGTGCGGTGTGCCAACTGCAGTTAATTAGGACACGTGCTCAGGTGTTAAGGTGTACATGGTACTCACATTGCAGGCTTTCTGCCCCACCCGTGTCCACCAGGCCAAGGCGGCCCACGACTGCCGCTGGCTGGATCATGTTGCGCACTGTGGCCTCCCAACTGGGGTATGTAAATGTTTCTGGAGGCCCACCACCGGTTCCACGTGCCGCTTTGGCCTCATTCGCCATTTTCTTTTTTACATCAATGCGGCAGTCTTGGTACCGGTGCTGGACAGACTGCCAGGTACGATTTGCATACCCCAGCGAAGAGACTTCAGCCGCTATTGCCCTCCAGGCATCTGTCCTTTCCCTGGGCCTCACCTCACTCCCACCGGTTAGGATGGAGTGGTGGGCTTGAACTCCTCTTAAACCCTCCAACTCCAAGACCTGTGTGTCCACTTGCACAGCACACAACACAGTCACAGATTTATGAATTTCCCTCTCTTTTAAACTATTTGTGGCCTTGATTGTCATCTTCCTATTGGTTAATTGATTTCAGGTTTGATTTCAGAAATACGGGCTTGAGACTTCTGGCCGTAACGCACGACCGTAGCTTCTTGGTGAAGCACGTACGGGTTTGGCGGATGATTGCCCTCCAAGCCCGTAGCTCATTATTCAAACCTGTGCGGGCTTGCATGATAGATAAAACACGAAGATTGAACATGAAGTTAAATATCTTTATTTGCGGATTTGAGTGTAGGGGAATGTTGTGCTATGAATGCTAACACCTACAATCACTTTATCAACTCCTCAGAGTGCAGGATGGCTTTATTATGTGCTTAATTGTGTGCTTGCGGGACCTTTTTGCTGCAAGTAAGCTGCGGCTCGGTTTTAGCCTTGCAGAGAGGGTTCCCGGAGCAATTGAATAGCAACCAGGATTTTCTTGCGGCCAAAACTCTTGCGGCCGTTTAAGATCAAAGGCTTTCCTCCGGCGCGTGCGGCCGCAAGGGATAACAAGGCGCTGGCCGCAAGCCTGCCGGAGTCCCCGGCCGGAAGGGAATAGAATAGGCAAATAGCTTGCGGCTGGTCCTTGAAGCCCCGACTCCTACGGCCAATAATAGAATGAGGGCCCATGTATATTGCTGTTTCCCAAAGGTGAAAGCCAGTTTATATTGGTTCTCTTCACTTACTTTAATGGTCCAATAACCTTGGGCATAATCAAGCGTAGTAAATAATTTAGATCCCTGTATTTGTGCTAAACATTGATCGATATATGGAACGGGCCATGCAGACATGTACACCCGTTTATTTAATTGTCTCAAATCAGCGCATAAACGCCAGGTTCCATTTGGTTTCAAGACACCTAGAGTAGGGTTATTAAAAGAACTGTGCACCGGTCTAATAATCCCCCTAGACTCTAGGTTCTTGATAATATCTGCCAATGATTCATAAGAGGCAAGAGGGAGTCGATATTGTTTCACAAATACAGGTGGCATATTTGGGTCAGTTTTAATTTTAGTGACATGTAAATTTGTCAAACCACAATCATATGAATCCTTAGAGAACATATCTTGGTAATCAATTAATATTTGTCTTAGTTTTTGGCGTTCAATGTCATTAGAACATCCGCTAGCTAAGGCTATCTGTTCCTCAACTCTTTCTCTAAACCCAGGGAATACCTCAGGCTGACTAATCTCATAAGTCTCCTCCAATTGTGTAGACAAATCAGTAGTGATCATACTTACCTGCGTCTCAGTGTTCTGATATTTCTCATATTCTTGTTCATCAATTGTTTGGTTAAAAACAAGTTCGTTATCCATAATATCACAGTTACTTTCAGTGAAACTAAAAGGATAAATAGACTGAACAGTAAATAATCCCTCAGGTTGTGTGTCAACACACTGATCCATAATCTAGTCATCATTTACATAATTCCCTGGTATCAAACCAATAACAATATTCATAAACTCAGAAGTAAAATACTCAGAATCTATAGCCATACCTATTAGGGATCCCTTCTCCAAATGTATTGGATGGGATGCTGTGTTATTTACCAGAATAATGAACGATACCTGTGTTATAGTAATTAGAGGTGTATGAATGAGGGTGAGGCCTTTTCGTTGCATCTGATGACTAAGATTTACAAAGGCATCAATACCTTTAATCTTTTGCCCCCTTTTTACCTGTAAAGGGAGAGGAAATTGTGCCACCCCCTCTGGTATTGTAACACTTTGGTCCATTTGCACGGTTACTGCATAGGGCATTTGTTGTGCAGATTTCAATGCTTCTGAGTCATTTAGGAATTCTAAGGATTTACCCTGTAATCTAGACCAAATAACATTATTGATCAAATCAATTTGGGATGCAAAGCGATGTAATAAATCATTTCCAATATAGATTGGATATTGGGAACCCTGAATAACTAAGAATAGGTGCATAACCCTTTTACCCCCAATGAGAAGAGGTAATAAACATTTTGCCATAATAGCATGAGTTGAAGTTTCAAGATCTATCTTATATACCCATTGATCATCGGGTTGTGTATTTCGGATTAAATTAGTATTCTTTATTTGTTTTAATAAGGGGGAAATAATTTAATAGGAAAAAAGTAGGATAATTTAGTGTTCTCCAGGATAAAGCAAGATAAGTAACTACAAAATTAAAAAGCGTCTATCCTGAAATAATGACTGTAAGTCAAGAAAAATGGGGTGTCACTGTCCCATAATACTGTGGGATTAGAAATAAGTGACCACCTTTATTATGACAAATGAAGTGGTATAATATTTAATTTCTAGAGCTTAAAAATAAGCATCATAATGGTATAATAATAATAATAATAAAGTGATGCTGGTATGCAAGCCTCATATGCAATAGGTATTTGCTAATCATAGGGATACAGCAACATATATTATAGATGAAAAGTTTGAGGATAGGCGCTGTTTATTTGTAAAAAAGTGCACTGAACTAAGAAAGGTTTAAAAACAACAACAGAAAGGCAGGGGGTAGAGAGTGGTACCTAGTATAAATATAAGTATGAACGCAGTATACTATAATTTAATTTGAAGTATAGAGGGGAGGCAGATATCACCATCAATCCTTAAATAGACATATGTATCACTTATAGCATTATCAAACCACTGCATAAAGTTAGGCTTTTACTGCTTAAGTGTGAGAAAAAAAGGATAGGAGTATCTTAAGTCTCCCCTTTAGGACATAAAGCAATACATGTATACTTGCGTTTTTTGAAATACCACACAGAGGTATAGTTGTTCTGCTGTAGCTCACAAAGAGCATAGAATTAAGTGTACCATCTCCCCTCTGCTCCCGACGGTCCGTTTCACCACTTAATGGGGCTTACTCATGGGCCCATGAGTAAGCCCCATTAAGTGGTGAAACGGACCGTCCTATCCTTTTTTCTCACACTTAAGCAGTAAAAGCCTAACTTTATGCAATGGTTTGATAATGCTATAAGTCATACATATGTCTATTTAAGGATTGATGGTGATATCTGCCTCCCCTCTATACTTCAAATTAAATTATAGTATACTGCGTTCATACTTATATTTATACTAGGTACCACTCTCTACCCCCTGCCTTTTTGTTGTTGTTTTTAAACCTTTCTTAGTTCAGTGCACTTTTTTACAAATAAACAGCGCCTATCCTCAAACTTTTCATCTATAATATATGTTGCTGCATCCCTATGATTAGCAAATACCTATTGCATATGAGGCTTGCATACCAGCATCACTTTATTATTATTATACCATTATGATGCTTATTTTTAAGCTCTAGAAATTAAATATTATACCACTTTTTTTGTCATAATAAAGGTGGTCACTTATTTCTAATCCCACAGTATTATGGGACAGTGACACCCCATTTTTCTTGACTTACAGACATTATTTCAGGATAGAAGCTTTTTAATTTTGTAGTTACTTATCTTGCTTTTTCCTGGAGAACACTAAATTATCCTACTTTTTTCCTATTAAATTATTTCCCCCTTTTTTTGAATTTAGTGTTAAGCACTAGGAAATTTGCCTAGGTCATACATTCATATCTTTGTTTTAATAAGCTCTCATTAACATAGCTATGCTCATGTTTTAGAGCTAGTTTTGCTTGTTGAGAATTTCTCATACCTGGAATATCAACAGGAATAAATAAACCTTCATCATTGGTTTCTATTTCCACTAGAAATCTAGAGTGTTTACTTATGTTTAAAGGCTTAGAGTCGTTCTTATTTAAAGAGATAGTTAATACATTTCCCTCTATTTGAATAATTTTAATATGCATCTGATCAATTTGGATCACATTTTCATTGTTTCCTTGTTCTCCATTAATGTCTTTACATTTAAGTACTGTCATCTCAGGCATTTGATTATTTTGGAAGTGAATCTCTACTGATTCCTCTTTTTTCTCAATAACATGACAATTCCTTTGCATATGAGGTTGTTTAACCTGATCATAATTGATGGGAAATTTAACTTGTGACCATATCACACCATCAATAAAATCAATTACTGGACTAAATCTTCCAAGTAAATCAGTCCCAATTATAATTTTGTAACTAGGAATATCCACTATAATAAATGGATGTTTCATTTGTTTATTTCCTATTCTGATATCTAACCACACATGGCCTACAGTATTAACTTTAATACCATCAAAATTTCTAACAATTCCCACGAATGGTTTCAGAATAGTTTTCTTTTTGGCTCTACTCTCAATTTCCTCATATGTCTCTTTGGAAATTACTGTGACTTGAGAACCTGTATCAATTAATGCTTTATGATTTAAGGTTTCAACATTCTGTATACCAATAGAAACATAATATCGGTTCTGTATTTTCATTTCACATAAGAAATGTGCATGTCTTAACATCTCTAACTTCTTCCATTGTTTATTTTTATTTAAGAAGTCAGATTGTGGAGTATGATCTATCCAATTTATAACTATTTCTGTAGGACTATCAGTAATTTCCTAATTATCATTTGTTTCATTTTCAATAAACTGAACAGGTAATAAATCATCTGTCATGACATTGCAATTTTCTTCTTCAGCTTCAGCTATTAACCCTTTACCGGTAAACTCTGGTTCAATCTCTGTTACCTCCTGTGAGCTTAAAGGGTCAACAGTTATATCTTCTGGGTCATCTTCCTTGGTTTTGAAAATACCCCTCCCTTGCTGAATAGGAATTTCTGAAGAGAAAGGATACTCAGGGAGGAAAGATAAATCATTAACATTCTTTTTAGAACATACTTTTATATTTTTATTTGAATCAAGAGATTCACAGGTATCACTTCTGTTTGTGTTATTGATCACTAATCTATTTTCACAATTATTATTCAGTCATTGGCTTTGGCTTTGAGAATTTTGACCATCTTGGATTGGATTATTTTTCACTGACTGAGTATTAAATCCTGCCATAAATGCAGCCATCTGTTGTGTCAAAATTTTAACCTGCTCTTCTAAATTAGATGATGGTTTAGAATTTTGATTTTGATCTTTTAACCCTTTGACTCTCTGAATAATTTGAAGTATTGGGCATTGGAGGGGTTAATCTTCCTTCTGCACTAGTAGATTTTGGCCTCCAGACATAATTTTTAATAGGATTGTTTCCCATGTAATTTGGACTAACATAAAAAGAATCATTATTTGCATTTTGAGATTTTTCACTTGCAATTTTTACTGGCCTAAATGATGACTGTGTCTGACTTGATTTGTTTGAACCTTTAACCACATCTGCGTAAGATTTTGTACCTGTCTCATACTGTAAATTAGGTTTAACAGAAATTTCTGCCACATTTTGACTATTACATTTCTCCCTTCGCTTATAATTATTCCCATCATCAAGCTGAATCTCATATATTTTAGTACATTCATTTACCAACCAACTTAAAGGCTTGGCGTCATCAAAATCACGCGCCATATTTCTCTGAATATACAAAGGTAGTGCATGGAAGTAAATTCTCTTAAATTCAGGAGATTCTGGGTCTGTCTTTTTTGCAGTCTGTCTATAAGAGTGTTTTAATGTGATTAAAAATTCTTTTGGACTTTCGTCAGGCTTACATCTAAGATTATGAACTGCTTTCAAAGCAGCCTGTGGGTTTCTATACTCAGAAAAGTATTTTCTCACCTCAAATTTATATAGCTCCCAATCATTTATATCGCTATCATGGAGAGAGGTGAAAAATGAGGTATAAGAGCTATCAAATGACCAAGGGAGGTATGATATTTTATCATTAGCCCCCCTTATCCCTAGTTCAACCATCACCCTTTCTAATGAATCAAGGTGGTCTTCTATGGATAATTTTAAATTTTTGGTTTAGGGTTTAATTAATTTTCTTATAGTCTTTTATTTGATCGTATATCTTCATCACTATCAGTTTCATTTTTAGAGCTATGTAAAATTTTTATGGGTGATCGTTTATGTTTATTCCTTGAAGGTACTTCTTCTAATTCTTCCTCAGAATCACTAAAGTCCTTTATCACAATTTTACCTGAGGCATAATCTTGAGCCCTATTTAAATCCATTTTTAGATTTTCAACATCCTGTTGGTATTGTTTTATCTCATTCTTAGCTACAGTCAGTAATTTTTGGATCTTTTTATTCTCTACAAGTATCTCAGCCTCATGAATTTTCTTATCAGTTAATTCTTGAGTTAAGAATTCAATCTTTTGTTGCAATTTCTTCTGTTCTATTTTTAAGTCCTGACAAGCCTGAACATACTTTTGCGCTAATTTATCAGCATGTTCAGCTTTCTCATTTAAGTATTCACATTTCTCAGACAATTCCTCAAATTGAACTGATTTTTTACTTTCCTCACCGGTATCTTTTGCACGCTCAGCTACCAATTTATCTATTATTGCCTGTAATTCATCACATTTCTCTGAATATTTACCATTTAAATCTTGAGCTGCGTTAAATGTCTCTGTCGTTTCTACAACTTTCTTCCTTAATTCTTTAATTTTGATAAACTGCTGATCTGCTAGCTGCGTTTTTTCTCCATGTAAATCTCTTAAAGTTTGACAAGTTATAGAGACTTCCTGGATTTGATTATTTACATTTTTTATGGTAATTTTTTTTTGGGGAATTTTGATATTTCCAGCTTCTGGCTAATTCCATCCAAACAGTAGATAACCTAGCTAAATGCTTCTTTCTTTCTGATTTAATTTGAATTGCATTTATAGTACTCATCACAGTTGTCAACAAATTCTTATCCTTTAACCAATCATCAATTGTATCACCATCAATTTCGGGATGTATTTTATCCAAATATTCTGACAACTGTTCCCTGTACGCACAAACAGGATATACAGGGAATGTCAATATACAACAATTCCCTTGCTTCAAGTCAGTACAATTAACAACTCCATTCCCTGTTTACCATGACCAATTATGTCATCTAAAGATAATGCTCCTACTGTTTCAGAACCAAAAACACCTTCAGCAATTTTTTTTCAACAAGTGTTAGTCAATAAAAAGTTTTAAATCAATTAAATAATTGACCACGTGTCTATAAAGATATATATCTCACTGGGGCCTCCAAATATGTTGGGATTAATACGACATATTATTTTCTAAATAATATAGAATAATGAATTTTGAGTTCAGAATCAATTTATAGACACATATTCCTTTTTATAAAATAACATTTATTGAAAATAACAAAATCAACTAGTCTAATGATAAAAATGTAATATATCAAATCAAATGCAAATAAAACAAAATATAACCAGTCAGATATTAAAAGAAAATTAATACATCATATTGTAATACTTATTATTTATGATATCTTCTACACAGTCCTAAAATCTCAATACAAAAGTTTATCTCATTCACATGAACAATAAAACCTGGAATAACAACCCATAGAACAAAATCAGATAAATCAATTAATAAAATTCACCCAAAAACGTTTTAACATGTACTAATAATGTCTAATGATATTATAATATAGCTATACAGGAATGTATTAAATATAACACAATTATGGTAAAGTATTTTATAATATAATTGATAAGTTAGCTAAGTAAAATTAATTTATCTGTATTGGTCAAAAAGAAAAATGAGATATCTAATTTTGTTTTAAAATTTATATCCGGATTTATACATTTCAATGACAAAAGGAAATCTAAATAACTTTTTGATAAGAAATAAACCAAACAGAGAAATTATGGTAATGGTTTTCAATTATATCATAAAATAAAATATTTCAATTTATACATTACCAATTATGACAAGATTCCACTGGTTAATTCAAAAATTGTTTGGCCTTTTCCATAAGATAAGTTTTTCTTCTTACTTCCTTTCTCTCTCTCTCTCTTTGTTTTTTTTTGTTTTTTTAGATCCTCTTTCTCTCCATAGTTATACCTCTTGCTTATTTGCCTATCAGAATCCCAAATCAGTTAAAAGTATCTAGTAACCAATATAATCTTTTCATGATGTCATCACATATTTACATTTTATAATGAATATATTTTTCTAAAGAGACATTTATTCCTTGAACCATAAGATGGCGCTCTCGGACCTTTGAATTATCATCCCTTTAATTAACTAATGTCCCCTTTGACCCACAACCTATAAACAAAATGAAGACATAAGAATGGTTATCAATTAGATATCCCTAAACAGATTTATTATTCTGTTTAGTAGACTTGGTGTCTGGTAACGAATTCTTCACATGTGAATTCTTAAGGAGGGTACCATTACCTTTATAGACCATAACCTTTATAGACCTATATCCATTAGTTTAGGAATTCACTCAGATATTTATCTCTTACAGAACAAAGAACTATTCAGCCATGGATAGCTCTTTTGTGGGCATCTGTGAAAACATATCTTTCACATAGATATATTCAAATAATAGAATTGCATGCATAGGTACATATATAAATATACAGCATATAAAATATTAACACAATGGATATAAAAATAGTGGTTAATAATTGGAATATCATATAATAATATAATATCCATATAAGATAGAACTTTATTCATACAAAAGTTCTGACAAAATGAATGCAAATTGTTCTCTCATCTGCCGTGGCTTTTGACACAGTGCTGCTTCTTCTAAACATTTTTTCCAATCTGTATCATCAGCCAGGAAGTTTCTGTGTCACGCAGCTAAATGAAATGTGTCATAAACTGGGTCATTACCAGTTCTCAACTGTTCAAAACTTTGTGCACCAGAATTTAAAAGGAGTAAACGTAAGCAGAAACGTTCAAGGTAGGGAATGTCAATATACAACAATTCCCTTGCTTCAAGTCAGTACAATTTAATTGAAACCGCGCAGTTAGTGTAGTTTGTCAATGCTCACTTTGTGCCAAAGCATTTCTTACATTTCCAACATTGAAATATACTAAGGCCCTCATTCAATTGCAATTTGGCCAATTGAATAGGGGTCTAAATAAGCACATAACATATTTTTTTAAAGAAGTTTTTAGTTAGTAAACATCTATCCAAAAGCAAGGTTTTCACTAACTAAACACCTATTTAAAAAAATATGTTATGTGCTTATTTAGAGCACTATTCTAAGTGTCTTTGGAGCAAATGTACAACAAATCGATATACTGCATGTGAGCGATCGTGCGTTTCAAATTTAAGAAGACGCCACATTGCTTCTGGCGCACTTACATAGCGAGCATCTACATGAGATGCAAGTTCATCATGTAATAACTCACTTTGTTCAGTATTTTCTGCATATTTGACCACTACAGTAGCTGCATTATAGCCTTTGTAAATATACGTATAATGGATAGATTCTTGCATTTATTATGTTTTAAGAAAATTTCTTGCATTATTCTGGTTTGTGTGCACCACTGTTGTCATTATAGGTTTAGGTCATGGGGTTAAGCTTAGAGGTTGGTGCACACAAAAATGCATATATTCTTTGATTTAGTATGTGTTGACAACATTTGTTGTAGTATCCTGTTTTGTGTGCACCACAGTTGGTATTAGAGGTTTAGGTTTTGAGGTTAGGCTTAGAGGTTGGTGCACACAGAACAAGATTTATTCTTAGATTTTATATGTGTTAACAATATTGGTAATAGTATACTGTTTTGTGTGCACCACAGTTGGCATTAAAGGTTTAGGTTATGAGGTTAGGCTTAGAGGTTGGTGCACACAGAACAAGATTTATTCTTAGATTTTATATGTGTTAACAATATTGGTAATAGTATACTGTTTTGTGTGCACCACAGTTGGCATTAGAGGTTTAGATTATGGGTCTAGACCTCGAGTTTGGTGCACAGAAAACAGGATATATTCTTCCATTTTATATGTGCTAACAATATTTGTTATAGTATCTTGTTTTGTGTACACCAGTGTTGAAATGATGTGTTTTGGTTCTGGGGTTAGGCTTATAGGTTGTGGCACAGAAAACAGAATATATGTTTCCATTTTATATCTGTTAACAACATTTGTTGTAGTATCCTGTTTTGAGGGCATCGCTGTTAGCATTAGGGTTATTGGTTATGGGGTTACGCTCAGAGGGTTAGTTATGTTGCAGTGCATTTTGACATTGGCGCACACAAAACAGGATATCTGTTTTTTTATTTGTTATACTGTACCTGATGCGTTGAATTATTAGTTGTGTATAAATGACAGAGGGTCCCGCGCTGCCAATCTTCCTGCGACACTCTTCAGGCATTGTCTGTTGAAAAAGATAGACAGAAATGCAAATGTTGAAATATTATATATATATATATATTTATTTTTTACTAAATTATAGTATTTTTTTTTATGAAATGTATTTTAATACATTACCTGTTGGTTTTAATTTGTTGTCTGTAAATTTCTGCAGATTTGACAGTCCGTGTTAAACCGTGCAGTGCTGCAAATTATTCAGCGAGGCTTTTCAGGCAGAGTCTGTTGAAATGCAGTGTAAATATATATGTATATGTTTTTTTTTTGCTAAAAGCAGAATTATGCTGTAAAATATATCTTAACTAGCTAATTGCCCATCAAAAAATGACAGCAATGAAATTGTAAGGTAGCTAATGGTGTTTTGTCTATACTACTGAAATAAATAATACATTAATAAATGAATATACTTTAACTATTTTGAAGCATTGTGTTGAAGAGCTGGCAATCTGTTTTGATGTTCCTGCAGCATTAGTGGTGTGGAGCTGCTGTGTAAGCGTGATGAATGTGTGCAGTGTAACAGTGTGCGTGCGCGAGACAAAACCGTTAGCGTAGTTGTGTAGTTCCGCATTGGCGTAAAATGGCGGGTAATGTATTATATGCGTCTTAGCGGAATATCCGTAGGTCGTTTGTGGTGTTTTGCAAGTTTCTTGTGGTGGCCATTTTTTCTCTCGCTTAGCGAATTTTTTAGTGTCTAAACTCTTTTATTTTTAGATAAATGGTGTAAGTTGTTTTTTTGAGGTCCTGGATGCACCCTCTTGCTGTAGGTAAGCTTTTTATGTATGTGTTGTGTGTATTTATTGTGTTTTGAATTTTGTCATGTTCGCGAGTTTCGGACGATTTTTGCGAGGTCGTAATGTGTGGTAACGTGTCTCATATGTTTTTTGTGTTGCGAGGTAAAGTTTGCGAGGGTCGCAGTTGGTGTGTCGTGTTGTTTGCGTTGCGACGTAAAGTTTGCGAGGGTCGGTATATAGCATTTTACCCCATGTAAATATTTATTATATACATGAATAATGTCTTCTAATTGCTTCTGTCCATTATTATTGTTTTTTTGTCAATATTTGAAAGTCCATTTTTTTTTCTTCTAAATTATTAATTTATATTAATGAATGCTCAAACTTTAGATTTATTTTAAATGTTACTGTACATGAATAACGTTGTTCTTTGCAATATTTGAAACAATTTTTTTTAATTATTAATGTATTCATTCATTCATTAATTAATTATAGCTTACCTATTTTCTGTAATTTGCAGATTTGAAACTTCTAAAGTGATAATGAAGTTGCTTCAGAAGTAACGCCACCAGTGAAATGTCCAGTCACACTGTTCATCACCTGAGGAGAAATGTAGAAATTTCTGGAAAGTTTGCAGTATTTATAGACTTTGAGCTGAAGTAGAAACCGTTAGAACGCAATACGCATGCGCTATTTGTGTTCCTTCCGTCAATTTGTGTTCCAGCCGCCATTTTGCGTAAGTTAGTTCTTGCATAGAAAATGTCCGCGATTTTGTATGTGTAATGGACCGCATGATGTGTGTTACGTGCCGTATGAAGTTTTATTGAGTTTGGGTAAGTGTTCTGAGTAGGTGTTTTAATTTTACGTGCTTAGTCTCGTTTTGTTTTTTTTTGGCCACCATTTTTTCTCTCGATTTTTCAGCCGCGAAATTGATGAAATGCAAGTTAAATTTGCAACCAGCCTCAGTGACAGACGTCGTGCCTGTCCCCCCGTGGTGTGTGTGATATTTTTAAATGTTTATTTTCTGTACTTAATGTTGTTTTTGTGTTTTTGGATGTTGGTGGTTTGGCCGTTAACTTCATATTTTTTAGAGATCGTTTTTTTTTTCTTCAAAGTCCCGTGGGTTGTATTTCTTTTTTCTAAGTCCTGCTTTTCTGACGCTTTCCTTTGTAAAGTGTTACGGGTCGTAATTTTTCAACTATTTTTTTTAAACTGCTACGGGTCTTGCAATGTGAATTTGATAATGAAGGTTTTTGTTCAAGTGTAGTCCTGCGGCTCGTAGATTTATGTTGAACTGTAGTCCCAAGGGTCGTAGGGATGAGTGCCTATGGCGCTCATCTCCACCAGTGCAGTGAGTGCCGTCGGCGCTCCCTGCCTAAGTCGTACGGGGTCATATGATCATATGAAGCCATTTATTATCACATAGTTGTTTGGCTCATTTTTAAATCATAATGATAACAGAAATCACCCAAATGGCCCTGATCAAAATTTTACATACTCTTGATTGTTTGGCCTTGTTACAGACACACAAGGTGACTTTAAAGGTTAATTGCCCACACCTGTGGCTTTTTAAATTGCCATTAGTGTCTGTGTATACATAGTCAATGACTTTGTTAGCTCTCACAAGGATGCATTGAGCAGGTTAAATTCTGAGCTATGGGGAGCAGAAAAGAGCTGTCAAAAGACCTGCGTAACAAGGTAACTTCATAACGATGGAAAAGGATATAAAAGATATCCAAAACCTTGAAAATGCCAGTCAGTACTGTTCAGTCACTTATTAAGAAGTGGGACATTTTGGGGAGCTCTTGATACCAAGCAAAGGTCAGGTAGACCAGGAAAGATTTCAGCCACAACTGCCAGAATAATTGTTCGGAATACAAAGAAAAAATCACAGGTGAACTACAGACTGCTCTGGAAAAAGACAGTGTGATTGTTTCAAGAAGCACCATATGGTGATACTTGAACAAAAATGACTTGCCAGAAAGAAGCCTTTACTGCACCGATGCCACAAAAAAGCCTGGTTACAATATGCTAGATAACACGTTGACACGCCTTCTGGCACACTGTAAGTGGGAGTGACAAGATCAAAATAGAGCTTTATGGTAACAACCATAAGCAACTGTGTTTGGAGAGGGGTCAACAAGGCCTATAGTGAAAAGAATTCTATCCCCACAGTGAAGCATGGTGGTGGCTCACTTATGTTTTTTTTTTGGGGGGTGAGCTCTCAAGGCACAGGGAATCTTATGAAAATTGATGGCAAGGTGAATGCAGCATGTTATCAGAAAATACTGGCAGACAACTTACATTGTTCTACACGAAGTCTGCACATGGGATGCTCTTGGACTTTCCAGCATGGCAATGACCCTAAGCACAAGGCCAAGTAGACCTTCCAGTGGTTACAGCAGTAAAAGGTGAAGGTTGAGGAGTGGCCATCGCAGTCTCCTGACCTTAATATCATCAAGCCACTCTGGGGAGACGTGCAGTTCATGCAAGTTGACCAAAGACTTTGCATGACCTGGAGGCATTTTGCCAAGACGAATGGGCAGCTATAGCACCTGCAAGAATAAGGGTCTCATAGACAACTATTACAAAAGACTGCACAGTGTCATTGATGCTAAAGGTGGCAATACACAGTATTAAGAACTAAGGGTATGCAAACTTTTGAACAGGGTCATTTCATTTTTTTCTTTGTTGCCATGTTTTGTTTATGATTGTGCCACTCTGGTATAACCTACAGTTGTATATGAATCCCATAAGAAAAAAAAAAAATATGTTTTGCCTGCTCACTAATGTTTTCTTTCAAAATGGTACATATATTACCAATTCGCCAAGGGTATGCAAACTTTTGAGCACAAATATATATATATATATATATATATATATATATATATATATATATATATATATATATTGTAAATGTAAATAAATTGGTTTAACTAAGGTTAAATTCAATGAATTTTAGTTGTTGAGGTTTTCTGTGCTATCTCTCTGGGATCCCTCTGGGATCCATACATTGGCTCCCTATATTATCAAGGATAACATTCAAAATATCTCAACTCTTCTCTACATTACAACCCACCATCTTGACTCTCCCATGAATTGCACCTCTCATTCCTCATAATTACCTCATCTCATGCTGCCTACAGGACTCTTTCAAAAGCCGCTCCCACTCTTTGAAATTCTCTACCTCATTACACTCTCCCCTAGTCTTTAGATACTCAAACAATCTTAAAACCCGTCTTTTTAGAGAAGCCTACCACTTATCTCCTTAGCGCCAATATTATCTTCGTGTTCTGGGCATTCACACCACAGATGATTAATCGCCACACACCATCATCGTCCTCCAAACAGCTAATATCAGTTTTTGTTTTTTCTATTTTTACTAATATACACAAATAAAGTTCTGTTACCTGTCTAGTTGTCCTTTTAGCTCCGGGCTCCCGAGCCAAGCGAGATAAACTTCCAGCTGCAGAAAAATATAAACCCACAGCAAGCGTACGGCAAATAATTTCATAGTCAATGTTTACATGTTTTGATACATTGCAGATACACTATTTTAACTTTTTTTCCTTTGAAAAAATATTTTACATTTCAAACTATTAACTGTTTCACATTTAACAGTTTAAGGATGTCCAGATTATAGGTAATATCTGTGTTATTCACTGTGGTCTGAAAATAACACTTTATACTAGAGGTTCAAGCAAATAAAAAGGCAAAATTGTGCCAAACACAAGAAAAATAACAGTGAAAACGGCAAAGGTCCCATTTATTATAGGAATTAAATCTACACAGAAATATATAAATATAACTATTACTGGTTGTAATCCAACATTTTGAGTAAAAGTGTTACATACCTGAGCTTGAAAGTTGGGTATTTAAGCTATATGAAAACATCCTCCCACTCTCCTAATAACTTTATCTTATGTGATTATGGGGTTTTCTTTCTTTATCTTTCTGACCTTGTGCATTCACCACAGAAAATACAGCGCTCCTTTCCAAATAAATAAGGTTATGTGGCTTCAAATAGGATAAAAAGAATTAGTTAATGACAGTAATCCATAAACAGGACCTCTTACCAAAGAAAATACATACCGTATATACTCAAGTATAAGCCGACCCGTGTATAAGCCGAGGCACCCATTTTACCACAAAATACTGGGTAAAATGAGTGACTCGAGTATAAGCCGAGGGTGGGAAATGTGCTGCCCCGTGTCCCTCTTGTGCCCTCTGTGTCCCCCGCTCTCTCTGTGTCTCTTCTCCCCTCTCCCTTCCCTGTGTCTCTTCCTCCCTCCCTTATCACCCTCCTCAACCCCACTCCTCAACCTCCCTCCTCATCCTCAACCTCCCTCCTCATCCTCAACCTCCCTCCTCATCCTTAACCTCCCTCCTCAACCTCAACCTCCCTCCTCAACCACCCCATCTTCAATCTCCCTCCTCAACCCCCCATCCTCAACCTCAACCCCCCCATCCTCAACCCCCCATCCTCATCCTCAACCCCCCTCCTCAACCTCAACCCCCCTCAGCCTCCCCCCCCCTCAACTCCAACCCACCTCCTCAACCTCCCTCAACCCCAACCCCCCTAAATGCCTCCCCTCACTTACCTGCTTGTGCTCCGGCCTCCGCTCCTTGACCCGGCGCGCATGTGACGTCACATGCGCGCCGGGTCAAGGAGCGGAGGCCGGAGCACAAGCAGGTAAGTGAGGGGAGAGGGGGTAGGTATTTAGGGGGTTTTAGGTGGAGGAGGGAGGTTGAGGGGGGTCTATGCTGAGGAGAGGGGAGGGAAAGAAACGCACGGGGGGGTTAGAGACTCACAGGGGGGTTAGAAATGCACGGGGGGGGGGGGAGAGTGACTCTAGTATAAGCCGAGGGGGCCCTTTTTTGCCTTAAAAAAAGGGCTGAAAATCTCGGCTTATACTCGAGTATATACAGTAGTTCCAGAATCAGAAAGCCAGCTACAATCTTCATGGCTGAGACTTTACTATCGTACTCACAGCTTTAAACCACTCTTGTCTCCTTCTTTAAATAAAAATATCATAATAAATTTGATGGATTTGTGTTATGTGTTTATTTGACTTGATTTTTATTTACACAAACCTGTACTGTAAGTGTTTGTTTCATATTATACTTGCCACTACTGACCTATTACTGTGTCTCTAAAGTGAACGTTCACACCTTAGCCGATTTTGGATTGACCCCCCCCCCCCCCAAATATGGCTCAAAATCGCTTGCAACCTCACTCCCAGGCTTCCTGCCTCTCCCCTTGTGCTGTCTGTGAGTGTTTTTATATTTCTTAAATTTTTTTTAGTTTTAGGGTTTTTAGAGTTACGCACTTGATTCACAGTTGCGACCCTCACAATGCATCGTAACTACTGCGTGGCTGCTTCGCCTCGCTTTGCGAGGCTCGCATGTGTGACCGCGCCGCTGGCTGCAATGAGCCTTCGGCGCTCATTGCAGCTTAAGTGCTGCAGGCCTGCTTCGCCTCGCTTTGCGTGTGTGCATGTGTGACGGCGCAGCTGGCTGCAAAGAGGCAGGCAAGAGAAATTCAGGTACAAGCAATAGAGGTCTGGAAGAGAGAGGTCAGGAGAGTCCAGGGACATAGCCAATGGCCAAAGTCAGAGAATAGAACTGTCAGCCAAGCCAGGAGTCAGTTGCTGTGGTTAATACATATCAGGAAATCACATAGACTAGGATCAAATGTTCTAATGCATTGTGTGTATCACATATATAGTTGTGAGCATGCGAGCCGTTGCAACGCTTGTGGGCTCGCGCAAGGGCCTCAGTTGCTGGCATGGATCGCCGAAGGCACTCCTTGCCAACAACTGCGACCGTCGCAAAATTTACGTAGTTACGCAAGGAAAATACGAGACACGTTAGGACCTCGCAAATATCGTCCGCAACACGTGCACATGAAAACATGAAAAATACAACAAATACACACAACAAATACAAAAATAGCTTACTTACATGAAGAGGGAGCATCCAGGACCTCGAAAACTAAAGTTACTCCTCAATTTAACTCAAATTAAAAGAGTTTAAACACTAAAAAATTCTCTAAGCGAGAGAAAAAATCGCCGCCGAAAAAAAACGAGGCTACAGCAGTCTAAAGACGCAAAACACCATCAAACACCTACGTATTTGCCGAAATGCAACTACGAGATTAAAAAACAAGGACGCAACCCGCGCGACCCCAAAAACATTACAAACACAATAAATACAAACAACAAACACATAAAAAGGTTACTCACAGCAAGGGGGGCACCCAGGACCTCTGCAAGTGAAGTTACACCTCCATTTAAGCAAAATTTCGGAGTTTAGAGACCCAAAAATCACCTAAGCGAGAGAAAAAATGGCCGCCGAACAAAACGAAAACAAGGCTAAAGGTCCCTAAACACGCAAAACACCACCAAACAGCTACGGATATTCTGAAAAAGTTGCGCGACATAGAAAATGAAGGATGCTAAATCAGCCACATTATATACACCAAACAAAATTAGCTCACTTACAATTTCATTGCCGTCATTTTTTGACGGGCAATTCGCTAGTCACATAGTTGTGAGCAATACGAGTTGCTGCTAACGCTTGCAGGTTTGCGCAGTGATCACGCAGCAACTGCAGCCCTCGCAAATCGAGGCACTCATCCCTATGACCCTGTATGACTTGGGCAGGGAGCGCTGAAAGCGCTCACTGTGCTGGTTGAGATGAGCAACGTAGGTGCTGATCCCTACGAACCCGCATGACTTAAGCATCATACCTACGACCCGCGGGACTACAGAACAGAATACTCAAATACACAATTCACAGTGCGAGACCCACAAAAATTACGCCCTGTAACACTTTGAAAAGAAAACAAAGTTAACCGCCAAACCGTGCACATCGAAAAACACAAAAAAGAAAAAAAAAACATCACACACACCATGGGGGGACAGCAAGAACGTCTGGAAGTGAGGTTGCACGCCATTTTATGTCGAATTTGCACCGTTTTAGCACTCAAAAATAGCCTAAGCGAGAAAAAAAAACACAGCCAGTCACATACGACTTTTACCCAGGAACGTACGAGCTGCAAACAACACTATTAGGAACAACTGAAAATGCTCGAGACCTGCGTAACACACAGACAACTGCCGCCATTTTACCACACTAACTTGAAACCTCTAAAATTACTATTCTAAAATGCCGCTTTACACAACTAAACAAACGGTTTGCCATCGCGTACGCAGCCTATTTACACTGCAGACTTGCCACATTGCTGACACACCTCAGGTCAGCAACAGTCCAAATGTACATTCTATGCTGCAGGAAAATACAAACAGATTGTTAGCTCTTCAGGATATTGATTGATGCATATATTAATTAGAAAGATGGTGCTCAGAGGAGCAAAAGTAGCCGAGGGGAGAGGCTCGCAATGAGCGACGAAGACGCACATTGCAAGCCTTTCGATTAGCACCAAAGGCACTCAGCGAGGGGCTTGCAATGAGCGGCAAAGATGCTCAGACGACCAAAAGTACACGGTACACGAGGGTAGAGGCTCTTAATGAGTGCCGAAGGTACAATATTACCTGCCTTTCAATTTTATGACCGTCATTTTTTTGACGGGCAATTCGCTAGTCACATATAATAGTTGTCAAACTGTGAGAGGTTGTCACGCTTTGCGAAGCGAGCCGTTAACACGTAGCACTTAGCTGATGAGCGCCAAAGGCGCTCATCACTGCAAGCCGAGCCGTTAACACGTAGTACTTAGCCGATGAGCGACGAAGGCGCTCATCGCTGCAAGCCATGCAAAGTGAGACGAGCCGTTAAGGCACTACAACGCACTACAACTATCACCACAAACACAATGAGTCAAAAAGACACAGGTCTTAGCCACAAAACACTTCCTAAACGCGAGATTGCCTTGGCCTGAAATTGGTTGACAAATGCGGGACTTAGAAAAAAAAATTATGAGACGCGGGACTTAGAAAAATAAATACGAGATGCGGGACTTAGAAAAAAAAGATACAAGACTCAAAAAATTATGAGATTAACAGACAAACTGCGAATATCAAAAAACAATAAAAACACACTAAATACACCAAAAAAAATTACAAAAACATCACAGACAGCACGGGGCAACAGCCAGGACGTCTGGGAGCGAGGTGGAACGCGAATTTAACCCGATTTAGATGATTTTCGCCACTCTAAAATCGCCTAAGCGAGGAAAAAAATGGTCACCGAAAAAAATGAAAACTAGGCTACAAGACCTAGGACCGCGCAAAACACTGCCAAACGCGTAGCACTTTACCCATCAACCTAGGAAATAGAAGAATAGGGCTCTGTGTTATCATAAACCACCTATTAGTTGAAAGCACTTTGGACAAAAGCTCTATGCTAATTAGAATAAATAAATAAAAACACATTACTGATTTCAAAAACATTCAAGTAGATGTGTGGGGCATTACATTTCTACCAGTGAAGTTAAAAAGAAATACTAGATTCACAACATGAAGTTTTATACAAAGTCTATTTATGGAGGTGACAGTTAAGTTTCATATTTGAATTCCCTGTTAGTGGAGGGAAGGTGCCATGTCCCATTGCTTCCCATCTAGGAGCTGACATTAACATTGCAGCCTATAGGGCTTGGGCCTTTGTTTGGTCCAATGAGTTTGTGTCTTTTATAACCTTATTAATGGAAAAGATTAATTACATTTGTGATATGGAGAATATACCTTTGACTTGACATAAAACTACAATCACTTTCTAGCAGTATGGCAACTCTGGATCCTGAATATGGAGAGATGATGCATCTGAGGTAAACTGAGGTTATTGGGTGATTATCGTGTTTGGGGCTGAATCTCATATTAGGTGACGTTAGTTTATATTAACAGGGGTAGTGATAATTACTAATATTTATTTTTGACATTTAATGTGAGCTGAAAATTCAAAATGGTTGATGGTGATATATGTGTAATTATTGTGTTATACTGTGAGTTATAAAGATATTTAATACAAAAATAAGAATAAAGGTCTTGCAGCAGGCAGACAGGAGAGGGTAAAGTTGATAAAAGACTCTCAAGTGATGCAGTGACTGGGCAGGGAATGTAATAGCGACCCCTGCAGGCCAAGGAGTGGAGAAAGGAGGAAGAGGGAGTGAAGGAGAGCATGGTGGGTTATTATAAGGGAATGTCTCTCCTCTTCCATGCAGCTATATCTGGTATGGAACTTACTGCAGTGTAAAGCAGGGCCCAGAATGGGCACCCAGGGGGGAGCAGGAGATGCCAAGGAGCTAATGGGTGAGAGACCAAAACCAGCTTCCAGGCAGTAATCAGCAATAATGTGATGTTTAGGGGACAATTATATAACATTAGAGACCAATTCCTTACTGTATACAGTCGGTTTAACATGGCGTACTAAGTAGGTGACAGTTGAGTTTCAAATTTGAATTCCCTGTTACTGGAGGGAAGGTGCCATGTCCCATTGTGTCCCATCTAGGAGCTGACTCATCATATTAACATTGCAGCCTATAGGACTTGGGCCTTTGTTTGGTCCAATGAGTTTGTGCATTTTGTAACCCTACTAGCGACTTGCCCGTCAAAAATGACGGGGCAATAAAATTGTGGGGCAGGTAATGCTGTTTGCCACAGACATTAATTTTTTTTGTGGTCTGACAGCCTTTGGCGCTCATTGCGAGCTTCTTGGTTGTATATTTTTTTATCCGAGCCGCTTTTGCTGTCATTGTAAGGTCGGCGCTGATCTGCTTTCTGCGCTTATTGCAAGGCTGTCCCCTGGTGTAGTTTGTGTGCTATGAGCAGCGTTGGCGCTCATTGTGAGGCGCGCAGTGAATGGCTTTTGCTTTCATTGCGATAGTGTTTTTTTTCTTTTGTGTATATGTATTTTTGTATGCTAATTAACTAAGTAATAAATTAATATAGTTTACCTCTTTGTATATTTGTAAGTAATATATGCAGAAAGCATTGTGCTGAAGAGCTGACACTCTGTTTTGATGTTCCTGCAGCATCTAATGTAGGTTTGCACTGTTGTAGAGCTGAGGTGTAAGTGTCAGCAATGTGTGCAGTGTAAATAGGCTGCGTGTGCGAGGGGAAGACGTTTGTGTAGCTGTGTACTTCCACATTCTGTAAGTTAATGTTGTAAAATGGCGGCTAATGTGTATGTGGTAGGCGGGTTTGTATGACGAAGTGTCCTAGCAAAAAGTGTATCTTGTACCTCTTACGACTTTTTTGAAAAGCTGTATGTGCTTGGTGGTGTTTTGCGGTTTAAGGGTCCTGTAGCCTCGTTTTCGTTTTTTTCGGTGGCCATTTTTTCACTCGCCCACGGGATTGTCGGGTGTCTAAACTCTGTAATTTGGACTTAAATTGAGGTGTAACTTCACTTGCAGAGGTCCTGGGTGCCCCCCCGCTTAAGGTTTTTATGTCATTTTTGTGTGTATTTTTTTTTTTTTTTTTATGTTTCAGCTGCGCGCGGTTTGGCAGTTAAGGTCGTATTTTTGCGAGTTCGTAATGGGGGTTTTTCCTAAGTCCCGCGGCTCGTATTTTTTTAGTGTAAGTCCGCATTTAGCCATTGTGTGTTAGATGTATTTTTTCAAAGTCCCGCTTCTGTGGCTGTTTGTAACCGCATATGAGGCGGCGTAGAGCCTCCACCTCCGCAAATGCGGCCTGCAATGGGACGCAGTTCTTGCGAGCTCGCAAAGCGTGACGACGTTTTGTAGTTTGACAACTATTATATGTGATTAACGGAAACGATTAATAACATTTGTGGTATGGAGAAGATACGTGTGACATTAAATAAAACTACAATCACTTTCTAGCAGTATGGCAACTCTGGATCCTGGATAGGGAGAGATGATTTATCTGAGGTAAACTGAGGTTATTGGGTGATTAGAGTGTTTGGGGCTCAATGACCTATTAGGTGACCCTAGTTTATATTGACGGGGGGTAGTAACAATTACTAATCTTTATTTTTGACATTTAATGTGAGCTGAAAATTCAAAATGGTTGATGGTGATATATGTGTAATTAGCAGTATGGCAACTCTGGATCCTGGATAGGGAGAGATAACACATCTGAGGTAAACTGAGGTTATTGAGTGATTAGAGTGTTTGGGGCTCAATGGCATATTAGCAGGGCCCGATAGGAGTGGTAGGCAGCTGCCTACAGGTGCTCATCTGTTAGGGACACATTCATTTTGCACAAAAATACATTTAAAGCAGTTTTATTTTTTTGGGCACTGCAGAATGCGCTAAACCGCCCCTCATACCACCCAGGGAAGGGGAGAATTGTCCTGCCCTCCTAAACTCAACTGCACGCCCTTCTTCAGTGCTGTGCATAATATGCAGCAACGCCATGGAGAGAGGCTGCAGAGCTACTGGCAGCTACTAGAGAAGATGTCTATCTGGTGTGGAATGGAGGAGAAGCTGGAAGGTTTATAATCAATCTACAAAGGGAGCTGATAGTAGGAAATGAGAAAGGGCAATGGGAGTGAGAGGCAGAAGAGAGGGATTCACTGTGGAGGGTGAAGGAGAGCAATGGCAGAGAAAGGAGAGAAGTAGATGAAAAATGGTAGAAATTTATCAGAAGGAGAGATTATGCTGCAGGAAGAGCAGGTGAAAGTAATTCAGCAGGACAAGGAAGTGTGTGTGTGTTGTGAAGCAAGGGGAGAATTTCAGCAGGAGAGAGAGAATTAGCAAGGAAATTAAATCCAAGGAAAACACAAGGAAATCAGGGGTGAGAATCATCAGGGAGAGAGATATGAGGACAGTGGGAGAGAATTAGGGGGTGGAAAGCAGTAGGAGAAAAGCTTGTGAGAAATATAATATGTGTGAGTAAGATAATCTTATTAGATATAATATTTTTGCTCAGCACAGGTGTATTGCTGATAGTCAGCATATTGTGCATTATATAACTAGGCGTGTAAAGAAGAAGGAACTCACTCCCCCCTCAGCCCTCCAACACAGCCAAACCTAGCCTGAGAAGACATTTGAAAGGCATGGAAATAAGGCAACCTGCCTGCCTTTAAATTAATTATCACATATATAGTTGTGAGCGTACGAGTTGTTGCTAACGCTGCGGGCTCGCGTAGCGAGCCGCGGCCCTCGCGAAGCGAGGGCCGGGGCTCGCGTAGCGAGTCGCGGGCCTCGCGTAGCGAGGGCCGCGGCTCGCGCAGCGAGTCGCGGGGCCGCGCGTAGCGAGGGCACTGTGCCAGGTTCTCAGTTGCTGGCAGGGAGCGCCGAAGGCGCTCCTTGCCAGCAACTGAGGACCCTCGCGAAGCGAGGGCCTCAGTTGCTGGCATGGAGTGCCGCAGGCGCTCCTTGCCAGCAACTGAGGACCCTCGCGAAGCGAGGGCCTCAGTTGCTGGCTTGGAGCGCCGCAGGCGCTCCATGCCAGCACCTGAGGACCTCGCAAAGGGAGGTCTTCAGTTGCAGCAACTGCAACCCTTGCAAAAAAAAATTTACGTCGCAACACATTACGACACTCGCAAACAACACACGACACACGTTCACACACATTACGAAACTCGCAAACAACATACGACACACGTTCACACACATTACGGCCTCGCAACACTCGGACGCAACTCGCGAACATTACAAAATTACAAACACAATACATACACACAGCACATACATAAAAAACTTACCTACACAAACAGGAAGCACCCAGGACCTCAAAAATGCAACTTACAACTTAATTGCACTCAAAATAAAAGAGTTTAGACACTAAATACTTTGTTAAGCGACACAAAAAATGGCCGACGAATAAAACGAAAACGAGGCTACACACGCAAACACCATACGAGACACGTTACTACACATTACGACTTCGCAAACATCGGACGCAACACGCCGACATACAAACATTTAAAACTTAACAAAGACACACAACAAACACATAAAAAGCTTACCTACAGCAAGAGGAACCAGCCAGCACCTCAAAAAAACAAGTTACACCTACATTTAAATCAAAATAAACACTTTAGACACTAATACCATCGCTAAGCGAGAGAAAAAATGGCCGACGAACAAAACGAAAACGAGGCTTCAGACGTAACTACACTACACTTACTCGCAATAATGAAACACATACTATGCGGAACGTATCACAATCATATTAAACACCATTTTGAACAGTAATACGCCTAAAATGGCGGATGGAACGCAAATTGTAAGCTGGAACGCAAATAGCGCATGCGTATTGCGTTCTAACGGTCTCACTTTCCAGAACTTTCTACAAGTTTATAAATACTGCCTATTTCCAACTAAAAAATACATTTCTCCTCAGGTGATCAACGGAGTGACTTCTGCTTTTACTTGAGAAGACAATTCTTTACTAATTTACTACTTTACATTGTGCAAATTACAACTGACAGGTAAGCTATAATATATTACATTTTATTATCAGGTCAGGTCAAACAAATAAAAAAATAAACTAGGATTTATGTAGTCATCATGTATTGCACATTTATGTGTATAGGCTCACAAAAAAAAATAAACTGAGCTTTATGTATAGTGACCTCTGACACGCACATATATGTCTATAATGTATAGTCACATGTGACACGCACATATATGTCTATAATGTATAGTCACATGTGACACGCACATATATGTCTATCATGTATACTGACATCTGACACGCACATTTCTGTGTATTGCCCCTTCATAGTGACATGTGACACGCACGTATATGTGTATAATGTATAGTGACATGTGAGACGCACATATATGTCTATAATGTATAGTGACATCTGACACGCACATTTCTGTGTATTGCCCCTTCATAGTGACATCTGACACCGACATATATGTCTATAATGTATAGTGACATGTGACACGCACATTTATGTGTATTGCCAATGCAACAAAATTAGCTTACAACAAAATCAGTAAACAACTACATTTAAATGACATTATATCTCATGTATACTAATATGTCACACGCACATATATGTGTATCATCTATAGTTACATCTCACACACACACATTTATGTGTGTTAGAAATAAATAAAAAATAAGGTTACTTATTTGAGAAGACAATTCTTTACTAATTTACTACTTTACATTGTGCAAATTACAACTGACAGGTAAGCTATAATATATTACATTTTATTATCAGGTCAGGTCAAACAAATAAAAAAATAAACTAGGATTTATGTAGTCATCATGTATTGCACATTTATGTGTATAGGCTCACAAAAAAAATTAAACTGAGCTTTATGTATAGTGACCTCTGACACGCACATATATGTCTATAATGTATAGTCACATGTGACACGCACATATATGTCTATAATGTATAGTGACATCTGACACGCACATTTCTGTGTATTGCCCGTTCATAGTGACATGTGACACGCACGTATATGTCTATAATGTATAGTGACATCTGACACGCACATTTCTGTGTATTGCCCCTTCATAGTGACATGTGACACGCACGTATATGTGTATAATGTATAGTGACATCTGACACGCACATTTCTGTGTATTGCCCCTTCATAGTGACATGTGACACGCACGTATATGTGTATAATGTATAGTGACATGTGAGACGCACATATATGTCTATAATGTATAGTGACATCTGACACGCACATTTCTGTGTATTGCCCCTTCATAGTGACATCTGACACCGACATATATGTCTATAATGTATAGTGACATGTGACACGCACATTTATGTGTATTGCCAATGCAACAAAATTAGCTTACAACAAAATCAGTAAACAACTACATTTAAATGACATTATATCTCATGTATACTGATATGTCACACGCACATATATGTGTATCATCTATAGTTACATCTCACACACACACATTTATGTGTGTTAGAAAAAAATAAAAAATAAGGTTAATTTAACCATTTAAATTTGACTCATGTATACTAATATGTCACACGTACACTTCATGTATGTGACATATGTGTGTAAACACCAACAAAAAATAAGGTTAATTGAATTCATTTACTGCAATTCAATAGATCATATAAAGCTGAATCTTTCTATTTCTTTTAATATTCAAACAGACTCTGCATCAACAGCGTCTCTCAACAATTTGCACCGTGCACTGTGAAGCACAATCCCTTTTAAAGAACACCAACAAATTTGAAGAGGTAAGATACAACAAGACATTACATGCTCAAAAGGCCATGCTTTGCTAGATGAAAAATTATAAATATACAAATAACTATTTCACTTTCTTTTTCAAACAGACACTACAAGAACACCGGCGGATTAAGATTGCCAGGAAGGCACCGTCTGTCATTCAAAACTTCTATCAAGGTAAAGTATTAAGTATAAACAAGAAAGAACCATGAGCCTTATTCAATTGCAACTTTCTCAATTGAATAGAGCTCTATATAAGCACATAATATTTTTTTATACAGAACTTTTTAGTTACTGAACTTCTAACCACAATCAAGGTTTTCAATAACTAAAAAGTTTGCTCAAGAAATATGTTATGTGATTATATAGAGCCCTCTTCAATTGGCAAAATTGCAATTCAATGAGGACCTATATATCTTTAATGGCCAAGGGCCTCACTCAAATGTGATTTGCCCATTTCAATAGGGCTCTATATAAGCACAGAGCATATTTTTTAAAGGAAATTTTTCTTTTGTGAACACGTTCCTTTTGGATACAAGTTCACTAAATACAAAATTCCGTAAAAAATTATGCTCTGTGCTGATATTGAGCTCTATTCCATTGGTCAAAACACAATTGAATGAGGAGCTCACAATATAACAAATGCAGTAACCAAAGGCCCTCATTCAATTGCTATTTTGGACAATTAAATATGCCTATAAATAAGAACTTTTAGGCCCTTACTCTATTTTAACAAATATATGTCATGTGCCTATTTACAACCCTATTCAAATTTATACATTGCAATTCAATTACGGCCTTAGAGTACTATTACATTGTAAAATATGCAATTGAATGAGGGCCAAACTATGCAACATATGGTACACACAAAGGCCCTCATTCAATTGCAATTTGCCCAATTGAATAGGGCTCTAAATAACAACATAACAATTGCTTAAAACTAAGGTTTTACTTAATAAAAAAATATCAAAAATACAGTTTTTCAATGACTACAAAATTATTTTAAATAATATGCTATGTGCTTATTTAGGGCACAATTCAATTAGCCAAATCGCAATTCAATAACACACAAACTGCTACACACAAAACAGATTTTCTTATTAAATGTTTAACAACCTATAAGCCTTACAAAGAAGCCAAAATAAGAATAACAAAAGTGTTGCGCACCTAATAGCATTGTACAAAAAATCCCACAAACACATAGGAAACTACATTAACATTCTTCTTTAATGTTTAACAACCTATAACCTGTACAATCAAGAAGAAATAAGTTTTGCACAAGTGATGCCCACCAAACAGGATTGTCAAAAACTAACACAAACACATAGCAAACTACATTAATTATATTATTTCATGTTTCACTAACTATAACCATCCCAATAAAGGTTAAATAAGTATACCACAAGTGGTGCGCACAAAACAGGATTGTACAAAAACTAACATAAACACATAGCAAAATAAATTCATATTCTTATTTAATATATCACAACCCACAAGCCTTACTAAGAACCTTAAATAAGAATAACAAAAGTCGTGGGATTGTACAGAAAGTTACAAAAAATATTTTTGAAAAAAATAACCATAAATGATACAATACAGCCTAATTCATACATTTTTAACTTATTTAAAAGACATTTCACTCAAACAACATTTTCTATTTTACATTACAACAGATACTGCGTGAAGACAATCGGACGAGGACTTTTGCCACAGGACCGGACCATCGGACGAGGACTCGGACCAGACCAGCAGACGAGGAATTTCAACACAGGACCAGACCAGCAGACGAGGAATTTCAACACAGGACCAGACCATCGGACGAGGACTTTCACCAACGGACCACAACATCGGACGAGGGATATCGCTACAGGACCACAATATCGGACGGGGGCTATCGCCACAGGACCACACCATCGGCCGAGGACTTCCAACAGAGGACCACACCATTGGACAACGATTTTGAAACGAGGACCAACAAACATTCGGATTTAAATCACACTTCAACCAAGGTAAACTATAATAAGTACTAAAGTATAAAACTAAAGAAACTGCTTTCAGTTGCATCCGTGTCAACAGAAAAATAAAATAATTAATTTACTATCTCCCTTATTTTATTTCAATTGCTACTATGCAATACATAGCTCAATAACCACATCACTTTTTTTTTAAGCAAAGAAGTTTTGCAGTCGTAAATATGTATCCACAAACAAAGTTTTTAATAAATAAAACCATTATTTTAAATAAATATGTTACATGCTTATTTACAGCAGTATTCCATTGCCCAAATTCTGAGCCACTGAAGACAGGAATTATAAATTTAACTAAATATCAATGATACATTCATGATTTGCCTTTTATTTCAACAATTGTGCACAATAATCTTTAACAGGAATTACAAATTTAAATATACACAATTACATTTATTTGTTTCCGTTTACAGATTAATATGGCTGATAACGAGACCAAAGAAGACAAGAAAAGACGTCAAACTAGAGAAAGACAAGAGAGATGGGCCGCCCAGCAGACACCGGAGGAGAAAGAAATTCGAAGAGAAAAAGAACGCAAAAGACTTGCAAATAAAAGAATATCAGCTGCAAAAATGAAAGATAGAACCAAAAAAAATAAAAAAATAATAAAGCATTTACAAACTGTTCCTAAAACATCAGATGACATTTTACAACATACCAGTCAAGACAGACCAAAAAAAACAACTACAAAAAAAAAGCATTTACAAACTCTTACTAAAAACTTACAGGACATTTCAACCGAACAAGTCCAACATATACCAAGAAAAGCTACGAAAAAAACTAAACATTTAGAACCTGTTGTTGAAACATTTCAGGACTTTTCATCTGATGAATATCAAAGTCAACATCCAATATGCGTTGCAAATTGTCCTTTAATGAAGTCTTTAGCAGTAGAGGTTCATAGTTGTGGGGACATGACTACTCAATGTCAATTTTGTGAGGCTTATTATTTTAAACAGGAGAGACCTCGAGATGGACAATTTATTAGTTGTTGTCAAAAAGGAAAGTTCAAACTTCCACAAAGGAAACAATTTCCAACCTATTTACTAAATATTATGACTCAACCTACTTTTCCAAATTACAACAATTTTAAGACAAACATAAGATCCTACAATAGTGCCATATCATTTGCATCTATGGGGGCAACATTGGCTGCTAATGTACCAGGACATGGTCCTTACTGTTTTAAAGTCCAAGGACAAATTTATCATCGGACTTCACATTTACATCCAGAGGAAGGAGAGCAAAGAAAATTCGCTCAACTATATGTCCTAGATACAATGGAAGCTGTTGACCAACGTATGCAGATGGAAGAAAATAAAAAATGCTTACCCAGTGTTTTTATAGAGCTAAATAACATTATGGACAACAATCCCTACAGTAAAGCTTACAAAAAATTGGCAGAAGTAGAAAATGAACAACTACTTCATGCACAAAGACATCAATTACCCATGCCAAAGGTTAATATGGTGCTTAAAAGAGACAGACATACTGATAAACGTCGTTATAACTTGCCAACATCAAATGAGGTTGCAATGGTCTTTCACAATGATGAAGGAGAACCACCATTTCAAAGAGACATTAGAGTATATCCCAGAAATCAGGACCAACCATTTATTAATATTAATATCTTAAGTCCAAATTTAGATCCAATGACATATCCCATCTTTTTCCCACACGGAGAAGCAGGTTGGCAACCAAAATTAACCCTTCCCAGTTACCCAAATGCTAAAGCCAGAATCCGAAATAATGTTTCTATGCTTGAATTTAAAGTTGCTCAAATTGCCATTAGAGATGATTTTAATCCCATTTTATGTGGTGGAAAACTAACACAACAATGGATTATTGATTCATATTTGCAAGTTGAGGCAAATAATTTAAACTTTATAAAATATCAACAAGATAAACTACGTGTAGAACAATATTGTGGACTCATGGACTATGTTGCTGACGTGGCTACAAGCAGAGACATGACAGCTGGCAAAGCCATCATTTTACCATCTTCCTTTCAAGGATCTCCTCGAAATATGAGAGAAAGATACAATGATGCTATGGCTATTGTGACTAAATTTGGAAAACCCGATTTATTTGTGACATTTACATGTAATCCACAATGGCCAGAAATTCATCAAAATCTACTTCTTGGACAAAGTACTTCAGATCGACCAGATTTAGTAGCCAGAGTTTTTAAGATAAAATTAAATGAATTAATACGTGACTTTACTATAAATCAGTTATTTGGCAAATGTCTTGCTTATGTATATACCATTGAATTTCAAAAAAGAGGCCTTCCACATGCACATCTTCTCATAATACTTCAAGAGAAAGATAAATTAGATACTTCGGCCAAAGTGGATGCAGTCATAGTTGCTGAACTACCGGATCCAGAACTATATGGTAGACTATATGAGATTGTTACTCATCGCATGATTCATGGACCCTGTGGAGACCTTAATCCACAATCACCATGTATGGAAAATAATCAATGTTCAAAAGATTTTCCCAAAGATTATAGAGACAAAACATATGCCAATTGTGATGGATATCCACTTTATAAAAGAAGAGAAGGAGATAGTGCCATTATTCGTGGAAAAAAAGTGGACAATAGATATGTAGTACCCTACAATCCACATTTACTCATGAAGTACAACGCCCACATCAACGTAGAAGCCTGCACTTCCATCAAATCAATTAAATATGTCTACAAATATATTTACAAAGGTTACGATGCAGCTACTGTAGTCGTCAAAAGTGCAGACAACCCTGAAAGTAGTGAGTTAGTACATGATGAACTTGCATCTCATGTAGATGCTCGCTATGTCAGTGCGCCAGAAGCTATGTGGCGGCTTTTAAAATTTGAAATGCATGATAGATCACATGCAGTATATAGGTTAGCAGTACATTTGCCACAACGACATTTAGTCTATTTCCATTCTGGAAATGAAATGAATGCATTGGCCCAAAGTGAAGATCGTCACACTACACTAACTGCATGGTTTGCATTAAATTCCACTGATGCTCAAGCAACACAATACTTATATATTGAAATTCCATATCACTATGTTTTTGTGAATGGATTATGGAGAGCAAGAAAAACCAGAGGCAATAAAATAATTCCACGAATTTACACAGTCAGTCCAAGAGATGTTGAACGATTTTGCTTACGGATATTACTTTTAAATGTTCCAGGAGCACAAAGTTTTGAACAATTAAGAACTGTTAATGACATTGTATATGAATCCTTCCATTTAGCTGCAAGAAATAGAAACTTACTCGCTGATGATACAGAGTGGGAAAGATGTTTAGAAGAAGCAGCACAATGTCAAATGCCACGACAGATGAGAGAACAATTTGCTTTTATTTGTATCTTCTCAAATGCTCCAAATGCATTAGCTTTGTGGGAGACTTTTAAAAGTAATATGGCTGAAGACTTTTTGCGACGATACAATGAACCCATTGCACACTTAAAAGCCTTAATGGAAATTCAAGAAGTCTTTTTAACTCATGGATTAAGTTGTGCAAGTTTTAATTTGCCTGATCCAGGTCTAATAGATGACATTAACTTTGAAGACTATGACATTCAACTACAAGCAGAAAGAACACAAGAAAGACTTGCAACTTTAAATACACTACAATTGCAAGCATTTCATGCCATTAAAAATGCTATAGATGATGACATGGTGACAGAGCGTTATTTCTATCTTGATGGACCTGGCGGATCAGGGAAAACATATTTGTACAATTTATTAATGAGTTCAGTACGAGCACAAGGACAAATAGCAATGGCGTTTGCCACTACTGGAATTGCTGCACTTTTATTAGAAGGTGGAAGAACTGTTCATAGTGGATTCAAACTGCCAGTGCCTATTTTGGAAAATTCAGTGTCAGATATTCGCATGACATCCTTACAAGCAAAGAAATTGAAGAAATGTAAATTAATTATAATAGATGAGGCCACAATGATGTCATGCTATGCCCTCCAATGTATTGACCGTTTGCTTCGTGAAGTCATGGATAATATTTTTCCATTTGGTGGAAAGGTAATTTTGTTGGGTGGCGATTTTAGACAAACATTACCTGTCGTTGTACATGGAAATCGAACAGACATTATTGAAACATGTATAAAGTCAAGTACAGTATGGAAACATTTTACCCATCTTCAACTGCAACAAAATATGAGATCAGAAGGCCAAACTGATTTCAATGATTGGCTTATTAAAATTGGAGAAGGAAGAACAGAAAAAATACTACATTTACCTGACGACACTGTAGAGATCCCACCTCATATGATTTGTCAACAAGATATTATATCGGCTATATTTGAAGGGAGCATAAATAACGAAGAATATTCTGAGCTTGCCAACCAAGTCATACTGACGTGTAAAAATAAAGATGCATTAATACTCAATAATGAAATCTTAAAAAAAATTAATGCACCACAAAGAAATTATCACAGTGCTGATTCTGTACTTGCTGATGACAATGAAAGTCAGGCAAACTTTTCAACTGAATTCATTAACTCTTTAACTCCTTCTGGAATGCCACCACATATTTTGCAGCTAAAGAAAGGTGCAATTATCATGTTACTGCGAAATATGAACCCCAAAAAAGGCCTATGCAATGGCACAAGGTTAATTGTTCAACAATTAAAGGACCATTTTATAGATGCTGAAATTTTAACTGGGACCCATAAAGGAGAGAGAGTTTTCATACCAAGAATAGATTTAGCACCAAGTGAAAGTAGTCTCCCTTTTATACTTCAAAGAAGACAATTTCCCATTATTATGGCATTTGCCATGACCATTAATAAATCACAAGGTCAGACTTTCAAATCTGTGGGTATTTACTTGGAAGAACCAGTTTTTGCACATGGTCAATTGTACGTTGCGTTGTCACGGTGCAAAAATCCACAGGCTATTAAAGTTTACATTGAAAACAATGAAAGTCAAGGTGATTTATTAGAAGATGGACGTATTTTTACTAAAAACATTGTCTACTATGAAGTACTATAACTTTGCAGGATACAAACTAAAGCCATGCAAACATTTTGGAAAAACATTCAAAAATACAAAACAATTGGTTGTTTAATTCAGTCATAATTAATGGAAGTCATGTTTATGGATAATTCGCCTCACAAAATACTTGCCTTGCATTTCTATGAAAAATTATGTTAAAATGTTAAGTCACTATGTTAAGGTTTCATTCATGTTTATCGCCAGTTTATGTGCTCAGTAATGAATTACTTTAATTACGTACGGTTTAAGGAGAGTTTTTACTGTATGCCTTCCTCTACATTCAATGTATATTAAACTTAACAATTATTCTGATACAAATTGCATGTTAATACTGATTAATTTAAAGTTAAACTGTTTTTACATTCAAATGTTAATACTTTTAATTCAAAATTATGTTACAAAATGTATTTACTATGTTCCTGTTTATAATGTTCAAAATTACACAAATGTTTTGCAAAAATTCCAAAGTTACATAAAAAATAAAGTTCAATTTTAAAAATATATACTTTCAAGGTTATTCCTTACATATATTTTAAACTTCATGTTAAAATTCGGCACGTTGCAAAAAGTCTTTTTACTTTTTACTTTCCTCTGGATTCTATGTATATTAAAGTGAACAATTCTTCAGATACAAAATTCATTTTTAAAAACCATTACATCAACGTTTTACAAAAATACATCTTCATATCACAATACTTACAAGGGTCAAAAATATATTTAAATAACTAAACAACTTCACAAACATATACATCACATTGCCGTCATTTTTTGACGGGCAAGTCGCTAGTATCATATAATAGTGAGTGCGGTATGTGTAACTATTGCAAGAAATTGTAATGTATGTCTGCATAGCATGTAATGGCTGCCATCCATTTTCAATAATTACATACACACACACTACTAAACAATTATAATGGTATTTAATTGTGTATGTGAGTAAACTGTGCTCAGAAGTATTTCTGGAGCTTTCCTGTTTGTCCCCGTCAGTGCAGTGGTGTCCAGTGGCCAGTAAGTGGCTCAATGGTGGCTTGTTCATAATAAAGAAGTGGTGCACTGTGCATGCCACTATATTGCTATCTAAAGCTTATCGTCTGCCACTACCCTCAACGCAAACACTAACCCTAACTCTAGCCCTCATTCTAAGAACACATTGAAAAAAGTCTTGGTGAGCCACCGTTGCTCCACCTACTGACCGCTGCACGCCACTGCTCTGGCAGGGACAAAACAGGATAAATCTATATTTCTTAATAATTGTTCCATGTGTCCCAGTATATATGAAGAATGCATTTAATTTACATTTGTTCATCTTACACCCTCTTCATCTGATCCATATGACAAGCACTCTGTTATCTCATTCTTATAGGTAAATATTGCCAGTATTTTCTAATTACTGCGTTTCGGGGGGAAGTCTCACTGTGTTGTTTTTTATAGTTACACTAGCGAATTACCCGCCAAAAAATGACGGTCATGAAATTGTAAGTGAGCTAATGCTGTTTGGTGTATAATAATAAAATAACTAATAGATTAATAAATTAATATACTTTACTTATTTTGAAGTAATATATGCAGGAAGCATTGTGTTGAAGAGCTGGCAATCTGTTTTGATGTTGCTGCAGCATTAGTGGTGTGGAGCTGCTGAGTAAGCGTGATGAATGTGTGCAGTGTAATAGTGTGCGTGCGCAAGACAAAACCGTTAGCGTAGCTGTGTACTTACGCATTGTATAAGTTATGGTTCTAAAATGGCGGCTAATGTATGGTATACGTCTGTAGCGGAATATCCGTAGCTGTTTTGTGCTGTTTTGCGTGTTTCTGGTGGTGTTTTGCCTGTTTAGAGTCCTGTAGCCTCGTTTTCGTTTTGTTCGGCGGCCATTTTTTCTCTTGCTTAAAGAATTTTTTATTGTCTAAACTCTTTTATTTTGAGTTAAATTGAGGTGTAACTTCATTTTTTGAGGTCCTGGATGCTTCCTCTTGCTGTAGGTAAGCTTTCTATGTATGTGTTGTGTGTATTTATTGTGTTTTTAATTTTTTCATGTCCATGGGTTGCGGCCGTTTTTTGAGAGGTCGTAACGTGTCTCATACTTTTTTGCAAGGGCCGCAGTTGCTGAAGGCTCTCCTTGCCAGCAACTGCGGCCCTCGCTTCGCGAGCCCGCAAGCGTGAGCAACGGCTCGCATGCTCACAACTATATATGTGATAGTAATTGAATCTCAAAAAATTATTGACCTGTAGTGTCAATATCCTGGTGCTTAACACCTATAGTTATATACAATAAACTTTAATATGATATATTAAAATCCGGAAAAACGCAGCTAATGTGATATAAATGACGTGCCTAAATAAGGCACTTCAAATATATCTCATTAGCTGCGTTTTTCCAGATTTTAATATATTCTATTAAAGTTTATTGTACATAGTAATTGAACTTGATAGACTAGAAGTCTTTTTCAATTTTTAACAATTTTAGATCTCGTCTGATCTTTTTAATATGCGGGTTAATTGTTAATTGATAAATGATCCACAGGAAGGCAAACGGAAAAAAAACATTGAAACACTGTCAATTGTTGGAAAAAACAATACGATTCTATCCTGACCCCAGATACCGGTTGCCTCCCTGGATCAATACTCCTTCTCTAGTTATCAGGATAACCCTGAATGCCCTTTTTTATTCAGAAAATTATCTAGTCACTTTTAAAAGTTATCTATCGAATCCGCTGTCACCGCCATCTTTAGTAGAGAATTACAGAGTGTAACCACCCTTACTTTGAAGAACCATTTTATTTCTTTACAGTGACATCTTTTTACTTCTAACCTCAAAGGATGTCCTCTTGTCAATTGAAAACCTCTTGGCACAAAAAGCTTCCTTGACAAAAGCCTTGTTTTAACCCTGGATGTATTTATATAAGGTAATCATATGCCCTCTTAGACACCTTTTTTCTAGAGAAAATAAGTTTAATTTGATTAGTCTTTCTTCACAACTTAGCCCCTCCATTCCCCGTTATTAGTTTTGTTGCTCTTCTCTGTACTTTTTTCAGCTCTAAAATGTACTTTTTATGAGATAGTGCCCAAAATTGTACTCCTTTTTGTATTCCTCCCTATTTACTATACTAACCCTCATGCGTTCTCCTCCCCATGGCCAATTTATTTCTTATCCCCTTTACACTTTCTACCCCATTACTTATATCTAGTCCCGCCGCCCCCCCCACACACACCTACTACCATCCTATCCCCTAACACACAAGCTCCCTCGTCATTAAGGTACAATCCATCCCTGCTATAGAGATTGTACCCAAGTGAGAAGTCAGCCCAGTGCTTTAAAACCCCCAAACCCTCATTAGTGCACCACTTTCTTAGCCATACATTAACCTCCTTAAGCTCCTTCTGTCTCCCTGGGCTAACACGTGGCACTGGTAGAATCTTGGAAAATACTACCTTGGAGGTCCTTGCCTTAAGCTTATTTCCGAATTCTATAAAATTATTTTTTAGGACACTCCATCCTCCACTTCCTTTGTCATTGGTGCCGATATGTGCCAAGACTGCTTGTTCATTTCCAGCCCTTACCAATGCCATTCCTGAATAGACAAATAGACATCCCCAACAGTTTCACTCAATCTGGCAAATCTGTTGGTGTTTTGATCCCCCTGAGAAAAATGAATGTGCCTGAGAGTAATTGGATCAGCTTTTGGTAATCTCTCTCTCTCTCTCGCTCTCTCTCGCTCTCTGCCCTCTCTCTCTCTCTCTCTCTCTCTGCCCCTTCTCTCTCTGCCCTCCCCCTCTCTCTCTCTGCTCCCTCTCTCTCTCTGCCCCCTCTCTCTCTCTGCCCCCTCTCTCTCTCTGCCCCCCCCCTCTCTCTCTGCCCCCCTCTCTTTCTCTCTGCCCCCCCTCTCTTTCTCTCTGCCCCCTCTCTCTCTCTCTGCCCCCCTCTCTCTCTCTCTGCCCTCTCTCTGTCTCGCTCTCTGCCCCCCTCTCTCTCTCTCGCTCTCTGCCCCCTCTCTCTCTGCCCCCTCTCTCTCTCTCTCTCTATGCCCTCTCGCTGTCTCGCTTTCTGCCCTCTCACTGTCTCTGCCCCCTCTCTCTCTCTCTCTCTCTCTGCCCCCTCTCTCTCTCTGCCCCCCCTCTCTCTCTGCCCCCCGCCTCTCTCTCTCTCTCTCTGCCCCCTCTTCTTCTCCTTACTCTCTCCCTCCCTCTCCTTCGCCGCCTAATGCAAGCCTCTCAATGAGCTGCAACGCTGCTCATTGTGAGCCTTGCAATGCTCAACTCACAATTTTCGCGCGTTACACACAAAATCGTATGACAACTATATTGGTGATTGAAAGTTGTCTTTTACTAGGAAATTGAAAGCCGGCAATGCTGTTTGCCAGACAATGCTTGGCTCTTCCCTCTGTAACTTGCGGGCCTTGGCGTTCATCGTGAGCCCCCCCTCCCCCAGCATCTAATTTACGGGCCTTGCGATGAGCGCCTTGGGCGCTCATTGCGAGCGGCACAATTAGCTCATTGCTGGCCTTGGCCAACCTGCCACTTGTTACTTGTCTTGGCCAACCCACCCTGTGCCTTTTGACCCACCTCTCCCTCCCCTGTGTCTCCTTCCTCCCTCCCCTGTGTCTCCTACCTCCCTCCCCTGTGTCTCCTTTTCCGCTCTCTCTTTCCCCCTTCTCCCTCCCCTGTGTCTCTGTTCCACCCCCTCTCCCTCTCCTATACAATTTATATAATTGGGTGCTTATGTTAGGGACTAGAGACTGTAGACCCCCATGGAGGAATCAAGTCCATGGGGGTATGTAAGGACCCCAATGGTAGTAGTTAAGGACCCCTATGTCTCATTGCGAGGCTCGCAGGGCTCCCATCACCCCCGCCTGCAAGGGCTGCTATGACCGCCGCAGAGCTTCCATCTTCTACCTCTCTGTCATCTCCCCCTGTGCCCGGAAACTTACCACCCTTACGGACCCTGAAGACTTACGGACCCCGTAGGCTGTAGGCTGCTCCTTCATTGGTGGTTCAGCGGACCAATGGCGTCCCACTGCTGCTGGCGCATCCTCTCTTCAGGGTCATTGCTACGTACCTACGCTGAAGAGAGGAAGCGCTAGCAGGGGTGTGACGCCATTGCTCCGCTGAATCGCCAGTGAGA
>CM050169.1:229827166-229916238 GCA_027410445.1 Discoglossus pictus
CTTCTTTGTCTCGCCTCTGACTGTCAGCGTACTTGAAGGTACAGTCTGTTTACAATAACCTTACCCAATTTATTTCTTCCAACTCCATCCTTGACTCCTTCCAATCTGGCTTCCAACCCCAACACTCCACAGAGACCACTCTCGAGCAAGTCACTAATGACTTGCTCACCACCAAGTCATAGGGTCATTTCTCTACCCTAATTCTCTTGAATCTCTCTGCTGCCTTCAACACAGGTGCTCCCCCATCTTCTTATCTAAATTCTTCTTTCTTTTGGCATTCATCACACTTGTCTCTCATGGTTCACATCATACCTTGAAGGTCGATCATTTAGTGTCTCCTTCGCTGGCACCCCTCCTTTTCTTGCCCTCAGTCTGTTGGTGTACCCTAGGGTTCAGTCCTAGGCCGCTACGTTTTTCGATCTATACTTCCTCCCTTGGTACACTAATAAAAACCTTTGGATTTCGTTATCATCTATTTGCTGATGACACTAAAATCTACCCAGATCTATCACCCTCTGTTCTAGCACAAGTTACCATCTGCCTCTCTAACATATCATCCTGGATGTCTGCCCATGAACTAAAATTCAACATGCCAAAGACTGAGCTCCTAACCTTCCCACCCTCAGCCACAGCTTCCATTTCACATGTATCTCTCACTGTTGACAATTGCACCATCACTCCCACCTCCCACCTTCTGTTTCATTCCTCCCATACAATTCCTCACAAAATCTTATTTGTGCACAGGTGAGTCAATCAGTATAAAGGAAGAAATAATGGCTCACCTGTGCGCAGCAGGGATATCATCAAATCCAGGCGTGTGTGGCCCTCCAGGACCGAACTTGCCCACCCCTGCGCTAGACCCATCTACCAAACCCAACCCTCAGTGTCTGCAACACCTCTTTGCCATTCACTCCATTGGCTTCCCACAGCCTCCAAAACAGAATATTAAATTGTTACCCTAAAATATAACACACTCAACAATAGTGCACCCTCTTATATCTCTGCTCTCGTCAATAAATACTCTCCCAAATGACCTCTACACTCTGCTAGCGACCTTCTTCTTTCCTCCTCTCTTCTCTTCACATGCTCTCACTCCTATGTTTCTGGCTCTTTTATGGAGGAACACAATCCAGGAAGCTATAATCATTTTACTAAAACTTTTAGATAGTGTTAAAAAAAGATAAATTACTAAACCAAAACAAGTTTAAGAAAATAATAGGCCTATTTGCCACATAAGCACTACTTTTACTCTTGGACAGTTATTTTGCTATTCAACTTTCATCCAGCTAAACCTGGGTGGAGGGAAAAAAAGTCCAATCATTTGCTTAAACTTATAATTTTGACCTATGCAATGTATCCTAGTGCATAACACCTTTTTGTTAACTATAAATTTTAATAGTTTTTATTTGCATATAAAGTGCTACGTATTGGACTTTACCCCTCCTTGCAGGTACTCTCCAGTACACGGACGAGGCTATATTTGCGTGTTATGGGTATGACCGCGAGTGACTTTGTTGCAATTTAATAGCTAAATTGGAAACGTCCGCGATGTTTAACATTGCTCATCCCGTAGGGTTTTTTCACAGCAAACCCGCAGATCTGCATCGGCCTGTGTTACAGGGCTAAATTAATAGCAGTAAGTCCTAAGAGCCACGTAGCCCGAATTTAATAGGGCTGTAGGTTGAAAAATCTATATCGCTGCACTGTTAAAAAGGAACAGTTACCCTTAATGCATACTGCCAATGGTAAACGATATGTGTTCCTAATTCTAATGAGTGGATTATGGTAATTTACCAATATGACTTTGGCCCAAACAAGGGGCTATAAATACCTAAATAATCCCTAAATTACAGAATGAATATATCCCTAGATCTTAATCTATAGTATCAAGTTATAAGTAATCCTCATATGCCTTATTTCTGGATCAGTTTAATCCCAGGATTACCATACAAAGAAACACCAATATCAAATAAAACAATAAGAATAAAAGAATAGTTCATGGAATATTACCCATATGATTAGAATATAGCTCTTTATAATATAACACAATAGGCTGTTAACAGCCTTAACTATAGTACTTATATTATAGGTACTTGCTTAAAACCGCAGGATTAATTCACTGCTGCGAATCAATCCTGTTTAGGATCTATGATAGCGCTCATCAGTGGGTCATTCCATTTCACCAACTCAAATGCCAATGCCGACAGTCTGTTTCACTTGTCAAACAAACTTCCTCATGGGCTCTGTTTGTCTGGCATTTTGCGGGCTATTTAAAGTCCCATGACTTCCGTTTTCTTGCTGACGTCCCTGAAGCTCATTTCCTGTTTAATGTCAGGACTTATAAGTACATGAATCAAGATATGATCCCCTATCTTTTATATAAATTTGATCTGGAATATTAATAACCAATAAAATAAAGTTCTTGAAATCAGTGGGGGAAAATTGAATTCCTAGTAATATTAACATTTGTTGAAAAAACAAAGCACTTTAAAATAATGTACTTAATTGTATCTAAACGCCAATATATAAAAATTATGGCATTTTTATAAAACTAAATAATTTTATTAACACTATTTAATACATTTTTAATCAGTATTCAATAGGAATTTAAATTCACTGCACTGTTTTTACTAAATAAATTTGCACAACTAAATACTTATTAGTAATAATGTGTGGCCAAAAAAAGTGGGAGGCACATATACAAACTGTTGTAATTCCTACACCTTTCACCTGATTTGGATGTAAGTACCCTCAAATTAAAGCTGAAAGTCTGCAGTTAAAGAACATCTTGTTCGTTTCATTTCAAATCCATTGTGGTGGTGTATAGAGCCAAAAAGATTAGAATTATGTCGATGTCCCAATATTTATGAACCTGACTGTATATCCTCCTTACCAGGGGTGGACAGAGATAGATAAGACTTAGGAAACCAAAATATTTTTTTATGAGCCAGAACGGCTATTTCTAGGGACCTTGAGGTAAACCCTTTATAAATATCCATTTAACTTTGGAAAATATTTATGAGCCAGACATGCAAATTTGACAAACAGGAAATGTTCACCCCTGTCCATATTATAGTATTTAGAGGTGGCCTACATGCTGATGTATGAAGCATGCAACTCTTCACCAACATCCCGTCTCTCTCTCTCTCTGTTTCCTCTCTCCTTTCTTCTTTTCTCACCCATCTCCACTCCTTTGTCCCTCTTCCTTTCTCAGCCTTCCCCCCTACTCTATTCCAAATTCTCGCTCCTCCTTTCTTCCTTCTCCATGTTTATCTCCCTGGTCTTCACCTTTCTCTCGCCTCTGTTGATCCTTCCCCTCCCATTTTCTCTCTAATGCTTCTTTCTCCGTCCAGTTTCTCTCTCTTGTATCACCCTCTATACCCTCTTTCTCTCCCTTCTGATTTATTTCTTCCAACACCCCTTTACTCCAGCCTCCTCTTGCCCTATTCTCCCACCTCTCCCCTTTCTTCCCATCTCACTTCTTCTTTCTCCTCCTATTTTTCTCTTATCCACTTCTTTCTTCTCTAACCTCTCAGCCCCGTTCAATTATTTTCCTCAGTTTGTTCTTTCTTCTTCCACCTTTATTCCTTCTCTATACCTTTCTCTGTTCTCTTTTCTATCACTGTCTACAGTAGAAACAACATTCCACAAATGAAGTGACCAGTTTAAATGGCAGATGACGTACAAGGTGAACTAAAAGGAAACTGCCTGTAGAATTTATATGCTCCTCACCAACAGGATGGCACGGGAATGTAAAGATTCTCCAACACTTCACCTTTTGATACAACTTCTCTCTCTCTCTCTCTCTCTCTCTCTCTCTCTCTCTCTATCTCTATATATATATATATATATATATATATATATATATATATATATATATATATATATAATGTACTTTACTACTGATTTATTTTAATTTAACAGGTAGCTACGAGGAAGGCACAATGAAGATACAGGAGGAGATATACAATTTAGAAGCTCCCACAAATGCTGTCTACTGTAAGTGAAGAAGATCTCAAACAACATGGTGGGTGCTGTGGCTGTAATTGATATGGCTGGCAAACAGTAGGATAATGTTTCCTGGAATAGAGCCGATAAGCAGCGAACACTCCTCAGTCTGTGAGAAAATGGCTGGTCGATGTGTAGGAAGTTGAGGAACAGTCCTCCATATGTATTCCTGCAGGCTTCCCTTACAGATGATGTAAGCCCAGTAGTGGTTTTCTCCTGCAGAACTGTTTTTTTTCCAGTTCCTCCTCCTGTCAACCACCCATGGGTAGACTTGCTCTAGTGATTCTGACTACAGACTCCAGTGAAAGGAGAAAATAAACTATGCCATTCACTGACAGAAAGGTACCAAACCTCCAAAAGGAGCACGGGAGGCAGAAGGGACACCAGAGAAACAAGAGGATCCCATACTAGTGGTGAGGGAAATAATGATTGTTCTGAAGGCAGGATCTAGAACTCTTCACTGTTCTTTTCCATTCCATTTAGAAAGTTTGTTACAATTCAGCATACATTTCCAGCTGGCCAGATATACTTGAGATCCAGAGTGGGAAGAGCAGCAACTCTGTCACATATATCCAAACTCCTCCTGTGACTTTAATACTGGTCAACCAATGAGGAGAAAGTTGCACACAGATGTTTTCATCTCCAGACCTGGAGTTTTCCACAGCCCATTATTATCTAGCATATCATATGTGCTGTTGACAGTCCAACCACATAAAAGACAAAGATTTTATTCTTTTATGAGAAGAACGGAAGTATCTCAGAAAGGTGGAACCATCTCTTCTAATTACAGACTTGTATGTTTATCTTTTTCTTATCCTATGCACTCTCCAAATCAAGGTCTGTTCTATGTATTGATGATATACCATTAAAAAAGTGTTTATCTGCATACCAAAAGCAGGACAATGATTGCATTTTATGTGCCACTGCAGAACTTCTAATGCAGTCTGTGAGGAGGAGATCCCACAATAGGGGAACAAGGAGAGATTAATGTGCAAAGAAAAGAATAAACATCCTCCTCAGTTTAGTGCCCTGGATGCCCTGCCTTTGACTGATGGGTTAAATTGCTCTGCCCAGGCATTACAGACAGATACCCAAATCCCAGACCTCCATACTACTAAGAGGAAGAGCAACATGATGTTCAGTGTTGTCTGACTGCCGGAGACTTATACCACTGCATTGGAGGTTTTAGTGTGAAGATATGGGGTAACCATAAAAAAGCAATCCAATCTATACAAGAGCAGCTCTCTGAGTAGAAAGTGAAATATCTTCACAGAGATGGAAAGTGGCAAGGAGGGATATGGCAAAATGTTTGGATGTCTCTACCTGCAGTGCTCATTCTTCTTCTTTCATGCCTTCCCCTTATCTTGTGACTTCCTTCTTCCTGAACATCAGTCGTCATGAATTATCAGTTCTAGATCCTGCCTTCAGAGAGAGACATGGCGCTGGTTGCATCTCAGAGCCGCTCTGTTACTACACCGCAAGAAGAAAGTCCCACTGCAATGTCAGCAGTCTTTGGACAGGAGTATTCTGATTTGTATCCAGTATTCCAGCCATCATCTCTGCTCTTTCTTTACCCACAGTCATCCACCTCCTCTGTGGAGCTTAATAAAGCAGAAAAGGTATTTGTGGAGTGTAGGCAGGACGTACAGGTCCCTTTCTTCAGCTGCCTGTCCTCGGGAAGGAAGAAAGCAGCTGTCTGTCCCGAAAGGAAGAAAGCAACACTGGCACAAAGGTACCAAGCATCCAAAAAAAACATGAGAGGCTTAAGGGGCTCCAGAGAAATTAGTGGATTCCAAGGTAACACAAGTGGTGAGGGGAAAAGGGATAGTTTTGAAAGCAGGATCCAGAACTCTATTCACTGGACTTTTCTACTCCATTTAGAAAGTTTGTTACAATTTGATGTAAATATTCAGCTGGCAATATATAGTTAAGACCCAGAATAGGAAGAGTAGCAAGTTCAAAAGTTGCAACCATTTACATATCTCCAAACTCCTCCTGTGACTTTTATATTGGCCAGCTAATGATGAGAAAGTGGAGAAAGTTGCACACAGCTCTGAAGTTTTCCAAAGCCCACTATTAATTTAGGACACCCTCTTTGATGTTTACAGTCCAACCAAATAACAGACAAAGGCCACTTTTTAATTGCAAGCCCACAGCTGCTTTCATACTGACAGTAAGTCTGCGGTTTGACATTTTCAACAGTTACAGAGCGATTCAGTTGATTAAGCCGGCAGCTACCTGGCTGAAAGCCTAAACCATAAACTAAGCACCCGTAAATAGCATTCCAGAACATGATCATGATCAATTAAGCAAGGCCGTATCTACCGATTTAATAACACCCAATAGTAAATAAGACTGTCAGCATGATGTCAGTAAAACATGGAGGTTAAACGTCAATGAATTAGCGTTTAGAAGTCTAATATGGGATCAGATTTGCAATCTGGCAATGTACAAAATAATTTTTTTTAAAATTACGATACTGTTCTAGTCCATGTGGGTGACCTGATATGTAGTAAATCTTTGATTACCGAGATCGATATAACACGGAAATGAGTTTACGAGCCACATTACGGGCTCCAGAAACAAACAATTGCTCAATTGCATAGGGGCCGTAGACTTCAGCCTGCAGTGAGGAGACTAAGAACTGAAGTGGCCCAGAAAAGTGGAAACCTCTTTTTCTAATTACAGACATATATGTTTCTTCTCCTATGCACTCGCTCTCCAAATCAAGGTCTGTTGTTTGCAATGATGATACACAATTAAAACTCCACAATAGGGGAGAGAGGGGATACTAATGTGCAAATAAAAGGGGAAGCATCCTCCTTAGTTTATAAAGTCTCTATGTGCAGTGACTCTACTCAAATGTACCCTACTCCATGAGAAAAGTCAAGGAAAGTGTAATCTTAATGCAGTCGGTGAGTGGAGCACATGTTCCTGTGTCCTTGGTTGATGGTCAAACACATTCTCTTACACTGCAGCCGGTTGGCAGATTGGACTCAAATGTTGTCACTGAATATTTTCAAATAAAAATGTAGAGAACTATAGTCTCTAAAAGATTACAGTATAAAAGAGAAACCGTATGAGAAAAATAACAATGGAAAAGAGTTGCAATCCAAAGCACATAACCAGCAGAAATTGCTGTTGTTCAGAGCAGATAGGCAAGGGAAAGAACAGATGCCTCAAAAGAATGCCAATTGGAAAAGCCACTGTGTCAGGAGAATAACCAAGAAGTGCCACTATACCCGGAGAGTAACCAGGAAGAAGTTTCACTGCCTTTCATTGATAAACTGGACAGTAACACAACTTGTTCAAGGGAAAGATAGCTGTGGTGTGTCTGCATGCTGGATCAGTGACTAAATTTTTTCTCTCCAGATGTAGTGTGTCCAAGGGCATGGATGCCCTGCCTTTGACAGATGGGTAAAATTGCGCTGCCCAGGCATTACAGACCATAACCCAAACCCCAGACCTCCATACTACTAAGAGGACGCGCACCATGATGTTCAGTGTTGTCCACCTCCAGAGACTTCTACACTGGGAGGAATGTTTGCATCAGAGGGTTTAATGTGAAGAGGTGGGTAAACATACAAAAATAGCAGTTACGTTTTTTAACAAGAGCAACTCTCTTTTCAGGGAGAAAGTGAAATGTCTTTGTAGAGATGGAAAGGGACAAAGATGGATATGGCAAGATGTTGGGATTTCTTTAACTGCAGTGCTCTTTCTTGCTATTTCCTGCTTTCCTCTTATCTTGTCACTTCCTCCTTCCTGAACTCATCAGTCGCCATGAATCTGAGTCAATCTCCAGATCATCATCATGGTCTCAAAGCCACTGTGTCACTACTCAAGAAGAAAGATGAAGTCCCACTGCAGTATCAACAGTCTTTGGACAGTCTTTGGGCAGAAGTATTCTCATTCATCTCCAATCTCCATGCAGTCTAAACCTATCTCAGACATTACAGTGATCATCTCTGCTCTGAGAAGCTTACTGATACAGATAAGGTATTTGTGGAGTGTCGGCAGGACGTTTCTGCAGCTGCCTGTCCTCGGGAAGGAAAAAAGCAGCTGCCTGTTTTTAAATGAGCATGAGAGCTTGAAGGGACACCAGAGAAATGGAGAGGGGAAAAAGCATTGTTCTGAAACAGGATCCAGAACTGCTGCCTGGCACCTCCCAGAGCTACCTGCTGACTGATGTCCAGTTTCCTTCTACCTGAAGTCTTGTGACTTTTGAACCTGAGCTTACTGCAGTCTGCGATCCAGTATCCTGCTACCTGCTGGCACCTCCCAGAGCTGCTTTGATTGTCTGGCACCTCACAACGATACCTGCAGTCTGATGTCCAATCTACTGCTATCTGCTGTCCAGTCTCTTGCTACCTGTACTCTGACACCTCCCACTCCCCCAGTTACCTTTCTTGTCTGGCACCTCACAAACAAATATGCAGTCTCCTAATACCTGCTGTCCAGCCTTCTCCTACCAGTCTCCTACTACCTGCATTTTGGCACCTCCCCAGAGCTACCTGTTTTATCTGGCACCCGTCTAGAGCTACCTTGCTTTCTTGGCACCCCCCAAAGCTACTTTGACTGTTTGGTACACCCTCAGAGCTACCATGCCTGTCTGGCAAACCCACCCCCCACCACCACCACCACGAGAGCTGCCGTGCCTGTCAGATACCCCTCCCCCAAAGCTACTATGCCTGTGGCATACTTTCTATAGCTACCGTGCCTTTCTAGCACTCCCACCTGCCCCAGAGTTAACATGCCTGCACCCCCTCCCTCAGAACTACCTCGCCTCCCTGCACAACCCCCCCCCCCCAGTGTTGACTTTCCTTTCTGGCACCCCCACCCCAGAACTACCTTGCCTGTAGTCTACTGTCCAGACTCTATAACTTTAAGCTATATGGATTAAACCAGTGTCACCATTAGGTACACAAATATAGAAAAGTAGAATACCTTAATTTCTAGTGCTTAACACTACTTCACAAAAATAAAACGGAATTAAAATGTAACCATTTTTTTATATTACTTAAGACAAATAGCAGGGTAGCAATTTCTAATTTAAATCAATAGTATATCACATCTGTGAGATACGTAGCTGCAGTAAGGGAGTATGTTAAAGAACCACTTTGGTCTATTTTTGTATAAAGTTTTTTTGCATTACTAATTTTGATCTTTGCATTAGTCCTGATGAGAGCACTGATAGTTGAAGCTGTCACATGCCCATTGTGCAGATAGAAACTTCTACTTATTCAAAGTATCTTTCATCCTATAGGAATTGAATATTTGGAAACTAAAATGGTAGATTCCACAGCAGTATAATTGTACATACAATTAATAAATTAGAAGCTGCAACAAGTTTAGCACACAGTAAAAACATACAACCTTATTAAATTGCAATTCAGTCAATTTTAAAGGGCTCTATATAAGCACATAACATTTTTTTTTACAGAAGTTTTTTTTTTTTTTTTAAACTTCCGGAAAAAAAATATGCTGTTTGCTTAAATAGAGCCCTTTTAAATTTGCCAAATCACAATTTAATAAGGCTGATAGTGCCCATTTTCAGGTGTAATTATTCATATGTATTTCTACAGTGATGCTTTAGCAGATTGTGTCTTCTCACCCACTGTAGATCGACATATAGCATATAAACACATATTCAATATACAAAAAGAGAACAAATGGCATATTTAATTCTGAATCACTTGATAGAAGTTCATTAGTTGAATGCTTCAAATAAAGGGGGATTTAAGTATCTGTGCAATTTAGCGCATTAGTATGAAACTACATGGTTCGAAAACATGATCATATTTAATATCGTCTGATATTTGCATATTGTCAAAGAAGACCGAAGATAGAGTTGCAAAGGACAGTATAAAATATGTGTGAATCCCGTATACCTTCCAGGAGACAGGGATATTTTAACAATCAGTCTACAAACAAAAGATATCCAAGAATGAGTGAAAATAGCTTGAGAGTTTGTTATGGAAACGAGTTATTCCTTTAAGTAGCAAAATAAAAACCATAACAGTAGCATATTTTTTATATATATAAAAAAAATTACAAGTCCCTACCCCGAACCCCTCAAAGTGGTGAATTGAGATGAACTCTTCCCTGCCATGGAGAAGTGGCCTCTCTGGGATAAACTCAGCTCTTGTGAGCCACTTGGAATGTTAATGCCTACGTTACCTAAACCTCAAGTGCTATCTCCTAATATGGTGTAACTTATGTGGCGTCTATTACATATGTGAAACGATAAGGCATTTAATTCCTTATAATTAATATGAGGCATTCAGCTCATTAACTGAATATTCTTGCAGTCCACAGAACTCTAAGCAGTTTTCTACAATAACGTAATTCAAGCGCTCAGCCTTCTCTATGGTCCAGCTCTCAAATCCATATGTTACTGCTGAGAATATCATAGTTTTAACTATGCAGACCTTTGCTGATAGTGATATATCTTTTTTTTTTTTAATCCAGACTTGTCATAGCTTTCCTTTTCAGATGCAAATGCCTTTTAGTTTCATGACTGCAGTCACCATCTGAAGAGATCTTGCAGCCCAGGAAAATAAAATCTGTTAATGCCTCCACTTCTTCCCCATCTATTTGCCAAAAACTGAGATTTCTGGTTTCCATGATCTTCTTTTTAACGTTGAGCAGCAAGCCCGCTTTCTTTCACTCTCCTCATTAGGCTCTTTAATTCCTACTCACTTTGAGCCATCAATGTAGTATTATCTGCATATCTGAGGTTGTTGATATATCTCCAAGGATTATTCATTACAGCTTTGGATTCTTCCAGTCTGCATGATGTATTCTGTATATAAGTTGGATAAATAAGGCGAAGATTTACAAACTTGTTCAAGTTCTTCCCCTTTCTTGAACTCTTTGGTTGTTATATGGTCAGTTCTTACAGTGTCTTCTTGGTTGCTATACAGATTCCTCAGGAGGAAGATGAGATTTTCCGGTACCACATTTGGTTGTGATCCACACAGTCAAAACTTTAGAATAGTCTATGAAGCAGATGTAAATATTTTTCTGGAACTCATTTGCTTTCTCTATTATCCTGCGGATATTGGCAGTTTAATCTCTTGTGCCTCTATCTCTGTGAATCCTGGATTCCACTTCTGATATTTCTCTTTTCATACATTGTTGGAGCCGAGCTTGCAAGATATTAAGCATTACCTTCCTGACTTGTGAAATGAGTGCAATTATTCAATAATTGGCGCACTCTTTGGGACTGCCTTTTTTTGGGATTTGTATATAGACTGATCTTTTCCAGTCCAATGACAATTTTTGATTTATCCAAATTTGTTGACATAAGACGAGCAACAGTTTCACAGCATAATTTTTTAAACAGGTATTCCATTAACTCATGGAGCCTTGTTATCAGCAAGGCTTCCAGGGTCCATCTCACTTCACTCTCCAAGATGTCTGACTCCAGCTCATTGAACAAACTATTTGTTAAGGTCCTTCCTGTAAAGACCTTCTGTGTATTTTTGCCACCTCTTCTTTATGTGATCTGCTTCTGTTACGTCTCTACCATGTTCTGTCTTTTATCATGCCCACCTTGGCATGAAAGGTTTCGTTGAGGTCGAAGAGATCTCTTGACTTTCCAAAACCTCTGTCCAAAGTTCTTCAGGCATTCTATCTGCCATGTCTAGTCCCTCAAATATATACTTTACCTTAAATGTATATTCACAGGGGATGTTATTTGTTTCCTACATGCTTGGTGTGATGATTATCTATAATGGGGTGAAACCTGAGTAGAAGGAGGTGGTTCCTTACATGCACTTTGTTGGTGCATTTTTCCATCTTGTAGCCCGCTTTTGAGTCTCTGTAAGATTTGAAGATGATAGCTGCTGTCTCAGCAGTATGGACCAAGTTCAAGGAATGGTCTTTCACTGTTCTAGTTATTTAGTATTAATTATTATGTATTACTTAGCAATTTAATTTTGGGGATTTTTATTTACATTTGGAGCAGATTATGTGTAATTATACTAAATGTTGGTATTGACTATATGCATCTGAACTTCATAAACCGAGTACATGTTGCAGGTCCCTGTGTGTGTTTTATTTATTATGTGGGGTTTATGCTTGTCCATGTTTTTAGGAGTAGAGTTTATTTGTATCACAAATTACTGACATTATTTAAAGACATGGAAAACTTTAGAGGATTTTATAGTAAGAGGGAAAGTTGAAATCAGATACCATCTTTATTATTCCTCCATGGATCAAATATTGGATCCTTTAACTTCCAGATTGCTGAGGTTTTATTTCAAAATATAATGCTTTGGTTTTATTCTTTGAGGTGAGTGATATAAGATCAGTTAAATCACGTGTAAGCAAATAACTCAGGTGAGATGACTAAGTGGTCCCCAATGATCCATTTGAAGCTGATCTGGTTGGCGGTACAAAGCCAACCTCTTACACACCCATAATGTTTCAAAAAGATAGTCAGTGTTGAGCCAAATAGATCAGCAAGTTCCTTCCACTCATTTGATTCAGAATAAGGTATCAGTGATATATCATGTTGACTGGCCCTTGTCCGTTTTTTTTAGGTTACTCTTAACTCTGGCTTAATGCATTTGGTGACTGGAATTCTTCTTTTCCATCAGTGAATAAAGGATTTGCCTTCTTGTTCTCTTCCTGACCCATAGGCATGATAAGTTGTTGTTGTTGTAATTCATTATTCCCAGTGCTCTTGGGCCTGGCTTGTTACAAGTTTTAAGTACTTAGCAGACAGAAACTTGGCTGTATATTGCCTTCTGGTTACTAATGACTTGGATATCCATGTCCTTTAATTCTAAGTGTGAATGCGCTCCTAATTCAACTTCAACTCATCATTTATTACCGTGACTAGTTTTCTCCAGACCATAAACATGTCCCTTTAGAGGGCTTCTACATTTTTCAAAATTTCGATGACAGGCAAATGTTCATGGTTCTGAGAAGGCAGAGATAAAGTAGAAAGGATCATGGACTGTGGTTAATTCCAAATACACATTAAGGCAAATCACACATGTGGTCCTCTCAGATGATGCCCTTGCTCGCGCAAGGATTAGCAGCTCTGCTCCATTCCTGCAAAGAGTTACATAGAGTGAATTGATGCTTAGGGTAATAGAATGGACGTAACTCAAGACTAGAATGTAGAATTATGGCACCCACGGATGACACAGGTAGGTAAACTAACCCAAACAGAATGTTTACAATTTCATTTTTTTCTTTTATTTTCTTTTGTTCAGTTTGTTTTTTAACTTGTATTTGAAATTGATTTTAACACCATGAATTACATAGTCAAATAGTATTTGATGTTGAAAAAAGACTTTTAGTCCAAAAAGATCAACCTTTTTTAGATCTCCTCTGCGCTTTGTAATAAGTGAATGAATTATTAATTGATTGAGTAAGACAAAAAGAAAAAAAACAAACATTGGACATTTGCCAATTGTTTCATAAGGGAAAAGAATGAAAAATCCTTCCTTCCAAAACTAGATACTGGCGATCGGATTCCTCCCTGGATCAATACTCATCTTCTAGATATCCAGGATAACTCTAAATGTCTTTTTTATCTAAAAAGTATCCATCATCTTTTTAATGTTCCCTATCAAATCCACTGTGACAACCTGCTTTGGTAGATAATTTCACTGTTTAAACACCTTTACTGTAAAGAACCCTTTTCTTTCTTTAAAGGTGTAATATTTTTTCTTTTAACCCAAACAGTAGCAGAACTAGTGAATGGAAGGCCCAGGTGCAGAACATTTTTGGGGGCCCTCCATCCCTGGTACTCCTTTGGTGAGAACTCGTGACTGAACTTGATGGACTAAGGCCCCTATTCAATTGAACAATTGTTGGTTACTGGAGCCCATAATGTAGCCCGTAAACTAATTTGCTATTCAAGTGGTGTCTATTCGCTATCCCCAAACGATCTGCAGGTTACAGACTGAAAATCCCTGCGGTTGTTAAAATTGTAACGCCGACCCATTGAAGCTTTTGATCTTTCAAGTAAATCGATACTCGATTGCTACAATTCCTCAAGCCCACAAACGTTTTCACATCCGTAAATGGCAAATGTAAAATCCTATGAGTACCAGATAAGACTCGCAAGGGGATTAAACGCCTGATCGTAGCACTGTAAATAAAAATACAAAGTCACTACTGCACTTTAAAAGGCTGGAAAAGCAATGAAAGACATTAGAATTAATTGCACCACAGTTTCGAGTTCGCAAATCTGGACTATAACATTTCCTTCATTTATTTTTATTATTTTTTTGCATTGCCGGATTGCAAGTTTGATCGCATATCAGACATCTTAATGCTAATTGATTTACGTTTAACTTCCATTTTTAATGATGTCATGATGATGGTCTCATTTACTATTTGCTGTTTCTAAATTGGTACTTACGGCCTTGCTTAATTGACCATGCTCTGAAATGCTACTTACGATTGCATGGTTTACGGTTTCAGCTTTCGGCCCATATACTGCAGGGCCCTCATTCAATTGCGATTTGGCCAATTGAATAGGGCTCTAAATAAGCACATAGCATAATTATTTTAAAGAACTTTTTAGTTAGTGAAAACCTTGCTTTTGGATAGATGCTCACTAACTAAAAACTTCTTTAAAAAAATATGTTATGTGTTTATTTAGAGCCCTATTCAATTGGCCAAATCGCAATTGAATGAGGGTATAATTTTAAGTTCCTGCTTATTACTCTATCTTAATCTTTAAATCATTGTTCAAGCCACGTTGGCTGTGATTTACACCTTTTACTTTGTTTTCACATGGTATCTGGTGATAAGTATGTATATGTAGTAAGGATCCTTTATTTAGACCATTAAAATTTGTCCTTTTAAAATTAAGAGTTTTTGTTAACCTCTTACAACTTTGTTTTTTTAATTCAATCTCAAATGAGACTGTGTTGTGATCAATGTTTCTCAAATGTTCCCCCATTTCAATATTTGATATTATATCAATATTATTTGTGATGACTAAATCCAAGATAGCCTCATTTCATGCTTGTTTAATCTGGGCCAGATAATGATTTCTGGGCGTACTCAAGAACCTGCTTGAATTGCTGCTCTCATTCATCTAGTTTATTTCAGGGTAGTTTAAAATCTAGAAGGTATGAAACTCAAATATTTTGGCCATATCATAAGACAGCAGGATTCCCTACAGAAGACTTTGATGCTGGGAAAGATTGAAAGAAGAAGGGGACGACAGAGGGGAATATGGATTAAATGAGGTAAATGAAGCAATGAACATGAACTTGATGGAGCTCAGAGGGGCAGTGACTGACAGATAAACTGGTTGTGCTGTGTTCCACAGGGTCACAGAGAGTCAGATGTGCCTGAACGACTAAACAACAACAACAAAATATCCCATTATTAGAACTTGACCATACATTTCTAATCTGTAGAAGTAATTGCAATTTCTCACATTCAGTTATATTTGTGGGTTTGTAGCATATTTCTACCAATATTCCTCCACTATTTAACTCGGATCACAAGGATTCAACATTTGAATCCATATTCCTACCATTGCCTATATCTTTTCTAAATAGGTTATAACCATCCAAATTAACAGTTCAGTCATAAGTCATCTCAACATGTTTTACTTTTTTTTTGGTTAAGTCCTATTTCTCATTTGCTTCTAATAATTCTATCTCGCCCGTTGTCCCTAGTAAGCTTCTTGCCTTAACAAGTATCCGCTTTTCTGCCTCGTCAGCAAGGTGCAGCTTTACTCGCTAAGGTACAGTGAGCAAGGGGTCCACGTCTGGTTCCCCCTATACCCTTAAGGTAAGAAAAGCTAAACAAAGAGGTATATATACAATAGGTCTGGTTACCTACTCCGAGAGCAGCCTCTTATAACTTTATTTTGTCCTTCACAGGGAGAAATATCATCAAGTATAACAGTCTGGCCTTACTCATTGTAATCCCAGGCAATTCAATGTGTCCTAGGCCTTAACGCTGGTTTAGGCTAAACTACCTCACTTGTGTATTGGGGAATATACACTTGCCTTTTTTTTTTTTTTTTGTGAACCATGGCTGATGCCGAACTCTTTACATTTTCTGTCTTGTTCATTGATATAGTACATAAAGTCTATTTTTGCCAACTTTGTTTTCTGTCCTTTTACAGCTGCATAAAAATCTACCTTTAGAAAGCAGAGGAGATGTTTTTGTCACCCATCAGTGAAATACCATCATCATTATGGGACGGAGAACATCACAATCGTAAAAAGTGGTAATGTCTAAAGGGTAAAAACGTATTTTGTATTTTAGTGTGATATATTTTTTCTCCAAATTAAAAATTTGTCAATATCCACCTTCTCCTTAGCCTGTTCATCTTCTCTTTATCCTCATTAGCCTCGTTATATTCCTTTATTTCCACTCTTCCCTAAGTAACTAGGTCAATTAACAGGCAATGTTCCACTGACCAACCTCTAATCTACCATGAGATCTCCAGGAAAGAGTCAGAATTCTAGAAGGACTTTGCCGCCATATCTTTCTTTTAAACAAGCTTGCTTGGAGGTAAAGCATTTTATTCAGTCCTTTATTCCACGTTTACTTATTGTATTTTGGTATCCCTTCATATTATTATACTGCACATCATATAACTATTCTGCACGTACTATTTTAACAAAATTAATCTGAATACATGATAATTTGACCTAATTTACAACAATAAATACTTGTCATTTTATATAATATTACATCCTGTAGGCACCTCCTCACAAAGTGGCCAAATTCAACAAAGTGCAAGTCTAGTGCAAGACTCACTGGTGTCTGAGCTCCATACTGCACCTTACACTGCAGCATTTACTATGATTGATTTATTATTATGAGGCGAAAAGAGTCATCAGCATTTTTAAAGATTATTGTTAGTGAGAAAATTATTTCCATATGAAAAATAATACTAATGCATATTTCGTGCCCCCGTGTCTAATTATTCTTTAAACACTTTTGCATATTATGCTACTAATTACGGTTTTGTTTAGGTGCCATCAGGATGAGAAAAAAGCGGTGTCAGACATAGAGATATAAGCCATAATACTACTTTATTTTGCGTTGAGTATGTTATGAACTTTGTTGTCTGCCTGGAATTTAAGAGGATTCCTTCAGCTTGGGTGAGTTATAATGAAGAAATGATAACAACAAACCTTTAACCAATTACAGTTCATATAGCCCTTATTATAGGGATCTGAAATAAAGGTACATTTTTTATTTTTTGGTGGTGGTTTAAGATTTTCAAGATTTATTGGGAGTGGAACCAGGGGCATTAGTGCTTATGTTTTACTTCTTGTAGGAATATACAGCCCTTATTATGCCAAATTATATAAAACTGTAGATTTGATCAATTGAGAGCAATAGTTATTTGTCATAGTATTTACTGGACTTTACTGAGTAAAGATTTCACAAATCCCTTGATTAATTTTGGGAGAGGAATACATTGCTATTCCCAGATATCCTTACAGGAACAAGATGTTTTAATTAAACATAAATCATTAGTACAATTCATGCTTAATTTATTAATAAAAAAAAAAACACTTGTTTCATAGAAAAATTACTGTCATATATCATATTCCGATGCTGCTTGTTTCCACTAACTATAAGATCAATGAGAGGAGGTGGCTTTATCTTGCAGACAGTACAAGGATATGACACACTTTTCTTCACTTACCGGAAACTTACTCAACTAAAACAGAACGAAGTAAAATATGGGTCGAACACAGTTAAGGAATTCAAGTATAAGGCCATCCCGAGGCTTAATTAAGTTAGACTTTTAAGTAGATGGAATTACCTTTTTGTTTGTTATATGCTATCAGATCTATGTTATATTAAATGTTTATTACATGCTTTGCAATATTCTGGGAATCTAATTACCATCATATTTACAGAGATGTCACACTTATTATAATATTGAAGTAGAATATTTCAATTCTCAATTCCTATAAAGGAACAAGAGGAAAAGTCCCCTGCACCACAGGAAGAAGTTACCCAAGTAACTTAACCACATCATCTACCAGCTCTAGAAGTGTTGCAGCTGGTGGTCCCCCAACACAGGCAAAGTAGAAGCTCCTGGCTCAGAAAATTCCTTCTATGTCCCAGCATGAAGCCCAAGCACACCCCCCATGGCTGGAATTCTGATTAGTTGGGGTAGTCATTAGTAAAAGGTTCACCTTGTTTGCAATAACTAATAAATATTTTTTGTTTCTTTTAATTTATCCTGCTTTTTCTTGACTTCCATTGTGTTCTATGGAAGAGTGGATAATTGTTTAAAAACTTGTTTTTATTAGTATGGCTGCTGGTACAGTTCTTGGGCTGGGAAGGGCACAGGAGATTGTGACTCTCTCAAACTCTTCTGTAATGTAACGGGCAGTTCACCAGGATGATCGTGATGTATAGGGATTTGACTAGTAAGGTCGCCATGCATGATGCTGTGCTTGAGATGTTATAATTAAACCATCACCAACTATGCTGCCTGCCTGTCAGTCACAAATACTGGTTGCACTGCAACTGACAGCTTTTAACAAGTCACACAGTGAGACATCTCTCACCTACATAATATTTTTTATTTTATACAGTATCATCATTATACACACCATTACTAAGAAATTTACAAAACTGTGACAAATGTTTTGCATTAATCTTCTCTCTCTCATAATAGCAAAAACATTTTTTTTATCAAAATCAGAATCCCTCAATTTTTTTTTTTTTTAGATAAATACAAATAACACACCCACATGTAAGTAGGTGTGTGTATGTACAGTCAGGTCCATAAATATTGGGACATGGACTTAATTCTAAACTTGTTGGCTATATACACCACCACAATGGATTTGAAATGAAACCAACAAGATGTGCTTTAACTGTAGACTTTCAGCTTTAATTTGAGGGTATTTACATCCAAATCAGGTGAACGGTGTAGGAAATACAACAGTTTGTATATGTGCCTCCCACTTTTTAAGGGACCAAAAGTAATGGGACAATTGGCTGCCCAGCTGTTCCATGGCCAGGTGTGTGTTATTCCCTCATTATCCCATTTACAAAGAGCAGATACAAGCTCCAGTGTTCATTTCAAGTGTGCTATTTGCATTTGTTGCTGTTAACTCTCAATATGACATCCAAAGAGCTGTCACTATCAGTGAAGCAAGCCATCATTAGGCTGAAAAAACAAAACAATCCCATCAGAGAGATAGCAAAAACATTAGGTGTGGCCAAATCAACTGTTTGGAACATACTTAAAAAGAAAGAACGCACCGGTGAGCTCAGCAACACCAGAAGACCACGGAAAACAACTGTGGTGGATGACCGAATAATTATTTCCCTGGTGAAGAAAATACCCTTCACAACAGTTGGCCAGATCAAGAACACTCTCCAGGAGGTAGGTGTATGTGTGTCAAAGTCAACAATCAAGAGAAGACTTCACCAGAGTAAATACAGAGGGTTCACCACAAGATGTAAACCATTGGTGAGCCTCAAAAACAGGAAGGCCAGATTAGAGTTTTCCAAACAACACCTAAAAAAGCCTTCACAGTTCTGGAACAACATCCTATGGACAGATGAGACTAAGATCAACTTGTACCAGAGTGATGGGAAGAGAAGAGTATGGAGACGGAAAGGAACTGCTCATGATCCAAAGCATACCACCTCATCAGTGAAGCGTGGTGGTAGTGTCATGGCGTGGGCATGTATGGCTGCCAATGGAACTGGTTCTCTTGTATTTATTGATGATGTGACTGCTGACAAAAGCAGCAGGATGAATTCTGAAGTGTTTCGGGCAATATTGTCTGCTCATATTCAGCCAAATGCTTCAGAACTCATTGGACGGCGCTTCACAGTGCAGATGGACAATGACCCGAAGCATACTGCAAAAGCAACCAAAGAGTTTTTTAAGGGAAAGAAGTGGAATGTTATGCAATGGCCAAGTCAATCACCTGATCTGAATCCGATTGAGCATTCACTTCACTTGCTGAAGACAAAACTGAAGGGAAAATGCCCCAAGAACAAGCAGGAACTTAAGACAGTTGTAATAGAGGTCTGGCAGAGCATCACCAGTGATGAAACCCAGCGTCTGGTGATGTCTATGCGTTCCACACTTCAGGCTGTAATTGACTGCAACGGATTTGCAACCAAGTATTAAAAAGTGAAAGTTTGTTTTATGACTGTTAATCTGTCCCATTACTGTTGGTCCCTTAAAAAGTGCGAGGCACATATACAAACTGTTGTAATATATATATATATATATATATATATATATATATATATATATACTGCTCAAAAAAATAAAGGGAACACTTAAACAACACAATGTAACTCCAAGTCAATCACACTTCTGTAAAATCAAACTGTCCACTTAGGAAGCAACACTGAGTGACAATCAATTTCACATGCTGTTGTGCAAATGGATAGACAACAGGTGGAAATTATGGGCAATTAGCAATACACCCCCAATAAAGGAGTGATTATGCAGGTGGTGACCACAGACCACTTCTCAGTTCCTATGCTTTCTGGCTGATGTTTTGGTCACTTTTTAATGCTGGTGGTGCTTTCACTCTAGTGGTAGCATGAGACAGAGTCTACAACCCACACAAGTGGCTCAGGTAGTGCAGCTCATCCAGGATAGCACATCAATGCGAGCTGTGGCAAGAAGGTTTGCTGTGTCTGTCAGCGTAGTGTCCAGAGCATTGAGGCGCTACCAGGAGACAGGCCAGTACATCAGGAGATGTGGAGGAGGCCGTATGAGGGCAACAACCCAGCATCAGAACCGCTACCTCCGCCTTTGTGCAAGGAGGAACAGGAAGAGCACTGCCAGAGCCCTGCAAAATGACCTCCAGCAGGTCACAAATGTGCATGTGTTTGCTCAAACGGTCAGAAACAGACTCCATGATGGTGGTATGAGGGCCTGACAACCGTGCAGTATGTTTGGCATTTGCCAGAGAACACCAAGATTAGCAAATTTGCCACTGGCGCCCTGTGCTCTTCACAGATGAAAGCAGGTTCATACTGAGCACATGTGACAGACGTGTCAGGGTCTGGAGACGCTGTGGAGAACGTTCTGCTGCCTGCAACATCATCCAGCATGACTGGTTTGGCAGTGGATCAGTAATGGTGTGGGGTGACATTTCTTTGGGGGGCCACACTGCCCTCCATGTGCTCGCCAGAGGTAGCCTGACTGCCAATAGGTACCGAGATGAGATCCTCAGACCCCATGTGAGACCAAATGCTAGTGTGGTTGGCCCTGGGTTCCTCCTAATGCAAGACAATGTTAGACCTCATGTGGCTGGAGTGTATCAGCAGTTCCTGCAAGACAAAGGCATTGATGCTATGGACTGGCCCGCTCGTCCCCCAGACTTGAATCCAATTGAGCACATCTGGGACATCATGTCTCGCTCCATCCACCAACATCACGTTGCACCACAGACTGTCCAGGAGTTGGCAGATGCTTTAGTCCAGGTCTTGGAGGAGATCCCTCAGGAGACCATCCGCCACCACATCAGGAGCATGCCCAGGCGTTGTAGGGAGGTCATACAGGCACGTGGAGGCCAGACACACTACTGAGTCTCATGTTGACTTGTTTTAAGGACATTACATCAAAGTTGGATCAGTCTGTAGTGTGTTTTTCCACTTTCATAATGGGGGTGACTCCAAATCCAGACCTCCATGGGTTGAAAAATGTGATTTCCATTTTTTTTATTTTTGTGTGATTTTGTTGTCAGCACATTCAACTATGTAAAGAACAGAGTATTTCATAAGAATATTTAATTCATTCAGATCTAGGATGTGTTATTTTAGTGCTCCCTTTATTTTTTTGAGCAGTATATATATATATATATATATAAATATATATATATATATATATATATATATATATATATATACAGTATATATAAATTAAACCTTAACTCAGGGAAGGGAGGGTGGGTACCATTCTGCTGCTCAGCCGTGGAGTGGTCTCAAAATGGTGCCAACACTGCTGGAAAGTGGAGCAAGCCGCGGTCTGTTAAAGGCCAAGCCAACCGGAAACCGGAAGTTCACCAGGATCAAGGGACTCCATCAGCTACTGTCACTATATTTTGTTATAAGTGTGTAAGATATATATATATATATATATATATATATTTATACATTTTATACATTTTATTTTTTCTGTCAAAGCAGGAGATTGTTATAAGTTTCCTACTCTAATTAAATTGATTCTCTCAAATGTCTTGTTGCTTTGGTTTAAAATGAGGGGTGGCTTATGCATGAGAGCGGGAGGACTGTCAGCTGTGCTCTAGAGGTAGCTTACACTTGTATGTCTAAGGGCACCTGAAATATAAATCCAAATCTGACAGCCCCTTGAACTCAATGCAATGGGGATGTTGAAGTTGATGGGTCAAGAATAGCACCCCAGCTTATAATGAGAATTTGGATAAATAAGAAAGCCCCCTCCATTTCAGAACTGAAGTAAGCTCTTAAACCAATGATACCGGACCAATTTGAAAGACTTGGAGATTTAGGGAAAGACATGAATTTTCTTAAGTTAAAATGGCTTGATTGTTTTTAAAACAGAATTAAAAATAGGGGACAGAATAATACCTGTTTAAATCCAGGTATAGTTTTGATACATTTTGAAGAATTAGAAGAACATTTTGTTTGCTAGGGGATGTTGAAGATTTGAAATATTGAGATGAAGCATGCTTGTTAAGCTTGGTATGAGCTAGTGCTATGATTGATAAGTTTAGTTATGCTATTGAAAGGACTGATAAATTATGACTGGCTAATGTATTATAATTTAGGGACTGATCACTGACTGTGGAGGAATACTACATTTATTAATTTAAAGATACAGTACCTATAAAATATTGGTGATAGAAAATGAAACAAATTCATTTTTGTGATTTGCAAATTATATTTGTAATAAAGATATATATATATATATATTAAAAAAAAGAATAGCTCTTAGGGCCCCCCTGCCCTAGGAAAGCTGCAGCTGTAGGGGCAAGATGAGTAGCCAGGTGTCCTAACACAGGCAAAGCTGCAGATTCTGGATCAAGTAAAAAAAATAGGTCTCTCAGCATTAACAAAACTGAAGCTTCTGGTCCAAGCACAGCTCACAGACCTCAAAGCACTAGGAATGTGTAAGCTTCTGGGTCAAGAATAATACCCAGGTCTCCATGCACAGGCAAAACTGCAGCTCTTGGGCCACGACTATTACCCAAGTCTCCAAAAACTGTGAATGCTACAAATCTTGGATCAAGAAGAATAGACAGGTTTCCCAGCATAGGCAAAACTGCAATTCTTGGGTCAAGATCAACACTCAGGTCTCCAATTGACAATGCAGCAGCTTCTATTTTTAAAACAACACACAGGTCTCCCAGCACTGTCAAGGCTAAAGCAAGGAAGATTATAAGAGCAAAACTCGTCTAAAACTCAGCAGTACAAGGTAACTGATATAATAAAAAAGCATAATGTGATAAAATAGAAACAAGGACCCTCATTCAATTGCAATTTGGCTAAATGAATAAAGCTCTAAATAAGCACATAACATATTTTTTTAAAGAAGTTTTTAGTTATTAAACATCTATCTAAAAGCAAGGTTTTCACTAACTAAAAACTTCTTTAAAAAACATGCTATGTGCTTATTTAGAGCCCTATTCAATTGGCCAAATTGCAATTGAATGAGGGCCAAATAATCTAGGACAACATACTTTCATGTATTCCACTGAAATCTGAAAGTAAATAAGTAAAGTAGTGAGTAAGGGACCAATAAAGACGTAAAACTCTGATGGGTAAACTAGATTCTAGGGGCCTCATTCAATTGCGATTTGGTCAATTGAATAGGGCTCTAAATAAGCACATAGCATATTTTTTAAAGAAGTTTTTAGTTAGTAAACATCTATCCAAAATCAAGGTTTTCACTAACTAAAAACTTCTGTAAAAAAATATGCTGTGTGCTTATATAGAGCACTATTCAATTGGCCAAATCGCAATTGAATGAGGCCCTGAGATAGCAATTCCATTAAATACTTTGGGCCCAATTCAACTGATCAATTCGTAAATTTAGACACACTTAAAATCACTCTTAATATTGCTACATATTCGGCAAATATTACTTATTGGCACTAATTAATTCTTAAGTCAATAGAATGCATATAAACATTTATTAAAAAAAACACCCTAAGCCAAATTTATGAGTTCAAGGCATTTGCAAGTAGCTAATTGAATATGGCCCTTTGACAGTAAGTGATGAATGAACAAAAGATGGTGAAGGATATACCAAGGTAAAGATATTTGAAATAAAATCACAGAAATATTAGGTGCCAAACATAGAGGATATGTTTGTGTGAATCCATTTGGAAGCTTAGGAACACTAAATCCATGGAGATAGAACATACAATTAAATTAAGGTCCAAAAGTGTTTTTAAGAAAAATAGTCATATTCTTGAGTTTCATCTTTTAAACCCTAGATTGTCAAGTACATTAGATGAATGTAAAGCATGCTAGGACACCCCAAAATAGGGAGTGTATAGCACGTCTGTAGCACTAGTGAAAACCAACTGCAAGACACAGATATAAATAGTGAAGACCACCAGAGCAATTAAGGTGATACAAATAAAGTAGTAAAACTAAGTCCAAAAATCAAGTAGGTAAGAAAATAACGTACCCACTATTCCCCACTTTTCAATTCAATAAACTGTCCCAAAGAGAGTATATTGCAAGTGGATCCCAAAATCTTCAAAAGTAAATAAGTATGTCTGATGTAATATGGTATGGACCTGCTTTCCAGTACTTATGTGTGTATATTTTGGGCCTGTAACAGTATCCCTTTCTTGTCTCATATTCTGAGGATTGTCAAGCCCTGACAGTATGGTACAAGACAACCATGTCTAAACAGTAGATGGACAGGTATTTTAAGGACACACAAACCACTCAAGGGTTCAATTTAATATATCAAATATCTTTAATATATTTAAAATATAAAATAATATTAATAAAAGTATGATCATGTCTATAAATAAATACATTTCAACTTCATATAAAGTATTTCTCAATGATAAAAATAAAAAAAGGTAGAATAGTGTATAATGACAAATAGGACCTCAAAATCCTTGTAGTAAGACCAGCAATTAAAACTGGAGCTATGTATAGTGTATAGAACATCAGTCTGAGCAGTCCTGGCATTTAGAGAATCCCCACGTCCAAGCACCATGTCTCTGTCACTAGGAGGCGATGGTGCCAATCAGATACTAGCGTCTCCATTGCCAAAGGATGTATGGACCAATCTGATGCAAGGAATATTTGGTGTTGAGTCTCTGCTATGATTATAAATGAGGAAATGAAATAAAAAAAAGGTAGCTTAAAGTTTAAAAGCCCAAAAGCACTGATAAGTCACCCCTGATTTATCTGGACAAAGGTCTAAGTGCATATACAGCCTTATTAAATTGTGATTCGGCCATTTGAAAAGGGCTCTAAATAAGCACATAACATATTTTTTTTACAGAAGTTTTGAGTTAGTGAAGACCGTGCTTTTGGATAGAAGTTCACTAACTCAAAACTTTTGTAAAAAAATATGCTCTGCGCTTATATAGAGCCCTATTCAATTGGCCAAATCGCAATTTAATAAGGGTTATAGATATTAATGTGGTGACTATTAAAAATCCAGACAAAATAGGTATAATACAGATAATGCATATGGGATATATATCCCACATGGTATTTGTAAATGAAGGCATCTAAAAGGTAAAAAGGGCCAGCATGTAGCTAGCAGAACAGTAATATTCACTGGGCTCATAAAGAGACACCCATACACATAGGGCCTCATTCAATTGCAATTTGGCCAATTATATAGGGCTCTATATAAGCATATAGCATATTTATTTACAGAAGTTTTTTGTTAGTGAACTTCCATCCAAAAGCAAGGTCTTCACTAACTAAAAACTTCTGTAAAAAACATATGCTAGGTGCTATGATAGAGCCTATTCAATTGTCCAAATCGCAATTGAATGAGGCCCATAGTCACTACACAAGTAATATAGCATGACTAGTAATACTACTATTACCATCACAAAGGTGATGACTCCATGAGTCAAATATGAATAGATGTAGACTAATATCCCTCTGATCTAACTATAAAAATAGCCATTTCAGCAGACAAAACTCAATATAAATATGTATAGCATCAAAGAGACTTAATTACATATATTACAAATTGTATGTTTTAATTCCAAATATGTGGATGTAAATGTGACACGTCTACAGTAAAGAAAAGGACCAACTATAGGTCTCTTTGTATTTCTCCTTTCTCAATTCACTTGGGAGTAGGATGTTTTTTAGGTTTGTACTTTTTTAAATGTAATGGTGGGTCGTTTAGGTAGGACGTCTTTTAGTATTTCATCCTCCATCAAGTTTGTCCAAATTTTGTAAAAGCTTTTTGTAAGGGTTTTTAGCTGATTTATTGTATTTTGTTAAGAACCCGCATTCACTTTGCTTCTGCTCAGGTTTAAGTTTTGAAGTATTATGTTTGGATTATTTCCTTTAATAAGATCTGTTCTGCTCTGTGAAGGGCACAAGTGAGCTAATAGCCGCTGATCTCAGTGGGTTATGTCCATAGAACTAATCTATTAAGTTTAGTTTGTTCTCTCATTAAGCACTCTATTTTGTTTATGGCTTTCTTTTGAAACATACAGAAATGGTGCATTTTATTAACTCATCCATCTAACCCCAAAGTCTTGGAAATCCAGAGCCATCTAGTGTGGGATTATCGGAGCGGAGATAACCTACTGGTAGGATTGTACAATATTTTCATCTCCAATCCTGATTTATCTACTTTTCTATTAACTTATCTCACCAATGATCTATTCAACATCTCCTCATGAATGGCTACCTATAAGCTAAAAATAAACATGTAAGGAGCAGACGTGCAGAGGAGCTTTGTTCTGCATTGTAAAGGGGTTATTTTACCCAATTTTGGGGAAAACTTTCACCAAAGTGGTCAGTCTCGAGTCGGGAGAAAAAGAGGATCGAGAGGACACCTTGACCAACTGCATTGAGCCGTCCAACATCGCCACAAGGTCGAGGCCTACCTCACCCATCTGGCTCCCTGTGTCCCCCAGCAAAGGTAGAGGGTCCCGACGAGCTCCCGGTGTCAGGAAAAGGAGGTACGAAGTTGAGGAGAGTAGGACGACGGGTCCCCCTGTAGTGAGGAGAGATACAGAGAAATAGGGTGCACAATAGTCCACGGAAGGGCTTGGGCTACTCCAGACTTCCACTGCAATGGGTAAGCAAGCAGGGATCACTTGCCTCAACAAGACTTACACACATCCATGGGTCAGTGGCCAGGGGACAAGTCTGCCCGAGTAGGTGCGCAGGCACAGAGGGAGAGATGCCAGGAGGTGGGTGGCCATCTTACCCCACGTGGTGGAGGAGCCGCCATTAGCTACAGAGACTTATCAAATTCTCTGCGGTCAGTGCTGTGACCCCGGGAGGGACAGGAGGGTTTTCCTCCTGACAGTGAGAGGGTGAAGGGTCTCATATATAGGGCAATTTTAGGCTCCTGCCCAGCAAGCAAAAACCTTGTCATTGATAACCTAGTCACACGGCCATCTCCAATGCAACATCCCCTAAGGGTCAACACAAGGATCAGCAGGTCCAGAATCTAAATAAAGAAAGAGGAAATTTGAAAAGGGGAAAGAAAAAGGGACTGTGTCTCTACCTATATACCTCTTTCCTGTTAAATAAAAAAATACCCATCAGCCTGGTAAGGATATAGACTGCCAGTAAATATTTCAGGCTGTTGGGATAGTATATTTCCCCTCTTCCAAGATCTTGCTTTGCTCAGGTCCTAACAGGCTCACTGGATTGGTAGCTGGACTTCCTAAGCTTATAACAGTAGCCAGGCTTGATTAAAATTGCTGCAAATCCAGAAAGATTTATAGGGCCTGTTCCTAGATTTGTATGACCTAAGACTTCCTTCAAGCTTTTGATCTTCTTGCTGTCATATTCAAAACCCAGCAATATTCCACATCCACTCCCAACACTTCTGCAACTATTAAAGGCTCAAGGCCAATAGGGACATGAAAGGCCTGGCCTAAAAGAGATGTGCAGAGCCCCTGCCCCTCCAGTTGGGAGTGTAATTAAAGACTAACAACATGCTACTTTGATATGCCAGCAACCCTCAGTGCTGAATTGCAAATGCTCTTAGTCTGAGAAACTTGGCGTCTGACCAGGGCGTCCTTTTAGTATATTTTCATCTTTGGTTTCGGTCTTGGTGACTTTTGCCCTCATCTTATATTGTCTCGGGCTCGCCTCTACGGGTCATTTTGATTACAATGGGGAAGCAGAGGAGAAGTGTCCCCTCACGGGGAATACGGGACCACTTCAAAGCTGCTACAGTGAGTGGCTCCCCTCCCAAAGAAGATCTTATGGAGCAGTCCGGCGGAAAGGGGAAAGAATAAGCCCAAGTGGGGAGATGAACTTGGCGGACATTGAGGCTCTACTGAGAAATCAGCTTTCACTGGCGCTTAAAGATATCAGAAAGGATCTTCATCATTTCGTCCAGAGAGAGCATAATCTGGAGCAGGTTATGGACCAAATTATTCATGCACAATATGCTGACAGAACTGATATCGCAGCAAATTCGGACCATATTATATCTCTAGAATCCAAGTTGGAAGATTAGGAGAACAGAAATAGAAGACATAATTTGAGAATCTGGGGGATTCCCAAGGGGGTCTCTGATCTGCTCCCCTATCATGAAGAGGTATTCGGTTCCATTCTTCTGAATATCTTGGATAAAGACCTGGATATGAAAAGGGTCCAAAGGGCCCTTGGTGGCCCAGCAAACTCAGCTATTCCCGAAGGACGTCCTGGTCAGATTTTTACGACAGAGCTCTAGAGATATGATTTTCATGGCCTCCCGGCAGATAACTAATCTGCTTGGCCTGGATGGAGCTTGCTTACAAATGTATGCCGACCCTTCCCACTCAATACTGGCTTAAAGAAGGGCAATGAAGCCTACCCTGGAATTGCTGATGGCACATAAGATTCAATATAGATGGGGATTTCCATTTTGGCTGACCTTCCAATATAAAGAACAGTTCCATTCCATGTTTACCCTGGAGGGTGCATACAAGCTGTTGTCCAAGCTATAACTTTGGAGTGAAGATCCGGTCTCCATGGTGCAGAGCACAGCACAGAGAGAAAGGCCTATGCCTCAATGGCGAGAAATACAAGCCAACAAAAAGCAAAAAAGGCCGTCCATCCAAGAATCAGAAAAGGGAGCAAGCTTGAGCTCAAGTGGGGCCCCTGATGTGGAGAGGCCTGTACCAGGAACAGGAACAAGGCCCAAATCATAGACTTTTGATGACTCTCCTTTTGGCACTGTAAGGGTGCCAGTGTAGGTCTATGGCTGGGGAGCCAAACACATGCCTGGATTTGATGATAACCCTGCTGTGCACAGGTGAGTCAATCACTTTTTCAGTCATCCTGATTGACTCACCTATGCACAGAAAGGATATATTCAAATCCAGGACCAAGTTTGGACACCCCTGGTCTAGCTAATTTGAGAATTTTGCATCTTGGTTGTATCTTTAAAAAGGGGGAGGGGGTGGTAGAATGTCCTTCCTCATTTTAGGGTTAATAACGTGGTGTATAGCTCTCTTTACCTAGGTATCTTAGGTGCAAGTACAGTTATTTAGTGAGGAGGCTTTTATATGTCACTTTCCATTTGTAAATATTTTTTATGTACATTTTTTGTTCTGTTTACCCTTTAGAAGGTTGGCCACAAATTTCCTTGCTCTTATTCCACCTCTCCCGGGAGGGGGAAACTTAACATCACACAGGGATGCACTACGCTCACGTATCTATAGGTAGTACGGATTATGTAATATTAACACATAACTTTAGAAGATTCAACACTCCTTTTAAACGTTGTAAGGCTTTCCAAGCATATAGGGAGTTAAGACCCTCATGGATATTCCCCAAGGAGATCCACTTTCAAGCCAATAATGCTCCCAAGTTTATGCATAAAAGCTATCAGGTGTTCTACTCCACGTCCAATCCAAAAAAGAAAGAGGGGGCAGAGATTTTTCTGAATAAAACCTTCCCTTTTACACAAGAATTAAAGAACGTGGATTCTAAAAATAGTCACATTATTCTAGGTGAAAAAGTGCATTACACACCGATAATACTGGCCACTCTATATGCGGCTCCTACAAACCAGCACAATAGTTTTTTACACTTTCTTAAAGCACTAAGAGAAGTCCGGCAAGGCCAGATTGTTCCGGGAGGGAACTTTACAGGAGGGGACGTTTTGGATAGGACCCTCAAAGAGGGGGGGGGGGGGGGGGGTATATTGAGATGAAGAGGATCAGGGCCCTATTGAAGGAGCTAGAATTGGTAGACGTGTGGATGGAATCCCACCCGCTTGAACGTGAGTATACCTTCTTCTGACATACTCACAAAACTTATTCTAGATTAGATTACATTTGTGCAAATTCGGACCTGACTGATGGAGTCAAATCAGCTGACATAGTCAGGAGCCCATGGTCGAATCATGCCATAGTCAAAGTGGTTCTTGACCTACATACCAATATCAAATCTCAACACAAATGGAGAATAAACAAATTGCTACTATCCTCTTCCTCCAACAGTGACCAAATAGCAAAGGAGTTACAATGTTATTTCGAGACAAATGTCCAACCTGACATGGGAGTTTGCAGGGCGGACATAAGGCATATATAAGATGGGTGTGTATAAAGTTTGCTGTGAGGCATAGGGGGGCAATGCGAGACAGGAATTCAAAACTATTGGAAGAGCAAATTCAGGGTTAAAATAAAACAAATTAAGGGCAGATCTGAACGCAATTATGGCAGAAAGGACAGAGAAGGCATGTAGACGCACAATTCATACATTTTTCACCATGGCAAGACAACTAAGCTAAGGTGATGCAATTTAAAATTAGATGCATTAAGACGGATAGGGCCTGGTTATATCTAATCCTACTAAAATTCAGGAGGAGTTTGTTAAATTCTATCTAAAGCTGAATTCCTCTTCCAAATCAACTTCAGATAATAATATTCATGCCTTTCTGACCTCCTGTGATCTTCCTCAGATAGAGGGCTCGGAATTGGAAATTCTTAATGCCAGTATTACAGTGGAGGAAATTAAGAAAGTGATCCAAGGGCTTAAATTGGGTAAAGCTCCGGGGCCCCATGACTTTTCAAATGCATACTATAAGAAATTTTAAGCCATACTTGCACAGCACTTAGCAGACATATTTAACTTTGTGCTCAGGGTTAATCCGCTACCTCCGGAGATGAACCAGGCGGAGATAGTTCTGTTATCAAAGGAAGGGAAAGATAGCATGGAAATTAGAAAGTATAGACCCATCTCCCTTCTGAATGGAGATATTAAGCTAGATATCATCCTCGAACAGGGAGATCACATATATAGTTGTGAGCGTACGAGTCGTTGCTCACGCTTGCGGGCTCGCGTAGCGAGCCCGCAAGAACTGCGTCCCTCGCGAAGCGAGGGACGCAGTTCGCCGCAAATGCGGGTCCTCGCGAAGCGAGGGCCCGCATTTGCGGTTGTCGAGGCTCAACGTCGGCTGTGTTAACACACACATACACACACACGACTTTTTTAACAGAATAAACCCAACCGCCCAGCCAACAAAAACCCAAGTCGTTGCTCACGCTTGCGGGCTCGCGTAGCGAGCCCGCAAGAAACTGCGTCCCTCGCGAAGCGAGGGACGCAGTTCGCCGCAAATGCGGGTCCTCACGAAGCGAGGGCCCGCATTTGCGGTTGTGGAGGCTCAACGTCGGCTGTGTTAACACACACATACACACACACGACTTTTTTAACAGAATAAACCCAACCGCCCAGCCAACAAAAACCCAACAACGTCCCCGCAAATGCGGATCCTCGCGAAGCGAGGGTCCGCATTTGCGGTGGTGGGAGCATCCCAACATCGGCTGTGTTAACACACACATACACACACACACAACTTCATAACAAAAAAAAAATCAAAGTCGCCTCACACCCGCTTACACCCAGACACACAGACGCAAGACTTAACAAAAAAACAGTAAAAAAGGCCCCTCACACGCTCTTAACACAGAAACAAATACACTGCGTCGTACACGTAAAAGCTAACTGCGTATATCGCAACAAAATACGGCCGCATCGGAAAAAAATACGGCCGCGAAAGACCCATTCCAACCGCCGCGCATCAAAACATCACAAACACAAGAAATAAACACAACGAACACATAAAAAGCTTACTTACAGCACGGGGGGGCATCCGGCACCTCCAAAAGTTCATTTACACGTCCATTTAAGTGAAAACAAACAGTTTAAACGACCGAAAATCGGCTAAGCGAGAGAAAAAATGGCCGCCGAACAAAACGAAAACGAGGCTCCAGACGTAACAAAACTACACTTACTCGCAACAAAATACGGCCGCATCGGAAAAAAATACGGCCGCGAAAGACCCATTCCAACCGCCGCGCATCAAAACATCACAAACACAAGAAATAAACACAACAAACACATAAAAAGCTTACTTACAGCACGGGGGGGCATCCGGCACCTCCAAAAGTTCATTTACACGTCCATTTAAGTGAAAACAAACAGTTTAAACGACCGAAAATCGGCTAAGCGAGAGAAAAAATGGCCGCCGAACAAAACGAAAACGAGGCTCCAGACGTAACTACACTACACTTACTCGCAATAATGAAACACATACTATGCGGAACGGATCACACTCATATTAAACACCATTTTAAACACTACTACGCACAAAATGGCGGATGGAACGCAAATTGTAAGCTGGAACGCAAATAGCGCATGCGTATTACGTTCTAACGGTCTAACTTTCCAGAATGTTCTACAAGTTTATAAATACTGTCTATTTGAGAGAGAAAAATACATTTCTCCTCAGGTGATGAACAGAGTGACTTCAGACATAACTGCTGCTCAAACTTGAGAAGATAATTCTTTCCTAATTTACTACTTTACATTGTGCAAATTACAACTGAGAGGTAAGCTATAATATATTACTTATTTTATTATCAAGACAGGACATCAAAAAAAATAAATAAAGAAGACAAAGAGGTTTATGTATACTGACATGTGACACGCACATATATGCGTATAATGTATACTGACAAGTGACACGAACATTTATGCGTATAATGTATACTGACAAGTGACACGCACATATATGCGTATAATGTATACTGACAAGTGACACGCACATTTAGGCGTATAATGTATACTGACAAGTGACACGCACATTTATGTGTATAATGTATAGTGACAAGTGACACGCACATTTATGCGTATAATGTATACTGACAAGTGACACGCACATTTATGCGTATAATGTATAGTGACATGTCACATGCACATTTATGTGTATTGCCCCTGCAACAAACTAATTAAACAACTACATTTAAATTACATTACAAAAAAATAAGTTGGGACTATTAAAATACTATTAAAATATGAGTCATGTATACTGATATGTGACACGCACATATATGTGTATCATCTATAGTCACATGTCACACACACATTTATGTATGTTGGCCAAAAATAAAAATAAGGTTAATTTAACAATTAAAATATGATTCATGTATACTGATATGTCACACGCACACAAAAAAATTACTTTCAACTATGGAAATGTGCTTCATGTATGTGACATATGTGTGTAGCACCCACCAAAAAATAATGTTAATTCAAATTAATTACAGAAGTATAATTCAATGAAATGAATTTACTGCAATTCAATAGATCACCTAAAACTCAATCTTTCTACTTTTTTAAATATTCAAACAGACTCTGCATCAACAGCGTCTTTCAACAATTTGCACCGTACACTGTGAAGCACAATCCCTTTTAAAGAACACCAACAAAGAACAAGAGGTAAGATACAAAAATACTTTAAATGCTGAAAAGGCCATGGTTTGTTAAATACAAATAAAAAATTCTATAATTCACTATTTCACTTTATTTTTCAAACAGACACTACAAGAAGACCGGCGGATTAAGATTGGCAGGAGGGGACCCTCTGTCATTCCACACTTCAATCAAGGTAAAGTATTTAAGTATAAAAAAGAACCGAACCATGAGCCTTATTCAATTGTGAGTTGGCTAATTGAATAGGGCTTTATATAAGCACATAATAGGTCTTCACTAACTAAAAACTTCTGTCAAAAAATATTTTATGTGCTTATATAGAGCCCTATTCAATTGGTCAAAACGCAATTGATTCAGGACCTAAATATGTTTAATGGCCGAGGGCCTCATTCAAATGTGATTGTTTAACAATGTATAACCATTAGAAAAAACACTACATAAGTATAACAAAAGTGGTGCCCATCAAACAGGATTTACATTTACATTCTTATTTTAATGTTTAACAATCTATAAGCCTTAGAAAGAAGCCTAAATAAGCATACCAACATTGGTGCCCACCAAACAGGATTGTATGAAAACTCACACAAACACATAACAAACTACATTTACATTCTTATTTTATGTTTAACAACCTATTAGCATTACAAAACTACATTAATAAGCATACCAACAGTGGTGCGCATCAAAAAGGATTGTATGAAAACTCACACAAACACATAGCAAACTACATTTAGATTCTTATTTTATGTTTAACAACCTATTAGCATTACAAAACTACATTAATAAGCTTACCAACAGTGGTGCGCATCAAACAGGATTGTATGAAAACTCACACAAACACATAGCAAACTACATTTAGATTCTTATTTAATGTTTAACAACCTATAAGCCTTAGAAAGAAGCCTAAATAAGCATACCAACATTGGTGCCCACCAAACAGGATTGTATGAAAACTCACACAAACACATAGCAAACTACATTTAGATGTTTATTTAATGTTTAACAACCTATAAGCCTTAGAAAGAAGCATAAATAAGCATACCAACATTGGTGCCCACCAAACAGAATTGTATGAAAACTCACACAAACACATAGCAAACTACATTTTGATTCTTATTTTATGTTTAACAACCTATTAGCATTACAAAACAACATTAATAAGCATACCATCAGCGGTGCGCATCAAACAGGATTGTATGAAAACTCACACAAACACATAGCAAACTACTTTTACATTCTTATTTTATGTTTAACAACCTATAAGCCTTAGAAAGAAGCCTAAATAAGCATACCAACAGTGGTGCGCACCAAACAGGATTGTATGAAAACTCACACAAACACATAGCAAACTACATTTAGATTCTTATTTAATGTTTAACAACCTATAAGCCTTAGAAAGAAGCCTAAATAAGCATACCAACATTGGTGCCCAACAAACAGGATTGTATGAAAACTCACACAAACACATAGCAAACTACATTTAGATGTTTATTTAATGTTTAACAACCTATAAGCCTTAGAAAGAAGCATAAATAAGCATACCAACATTGGTGCCCACCAAACAGGATTGTATGAAAACTCACACAAACACATAGCAAACTACATTTAGATTCTTATTTTATGTTTAACAACCTATTAGCATTACAAAACTACATTAATAAGCATACCAACAGTGGTGCGCATCAAACAGGATTGTATGAAAACTCAGACAAACACATAGCAAACTACATTTACATTCTTATTTAATGTTTAACAACCTATAAGCCTTAGAAAGAAGCCTAAATAAGCATACCAACATTGGTGCCCACCAAACAGGATTGTATGAAAACTCACACAAACACATAGCAAACTACATTTTGATTCTTATTTTATGTTTAACAACCTATTAGCATTACAAAACAACATTAATAAGCATACCATCAGCGGTGCGCATCAAACAGGATTGTATGAAAACTCACACAAACACATAGCAAACTACTTTTACATTCTTATTTTATGTTTAACAACCTATAAGCCTTAGAAAGAAGCCTAAATAAGCATACCAACAGTGGTGCGCACCAAACAGGATTGTATGAAAACTCACACAAACACATAGCAAACTACATTTAGATTCTTATTTAATGTTTAACAACCTATAAGCCTTACAAAGAAGCCTAAATAAGCATACCAACAGTGGTGCGCACCAAACAGGATTGTATGAAAACTCACACAAACACATAGCAAACTACTTTTACATTCTTATTTTATGTTTAACAACCTATAAGCCTTAGAAAGAAGCCTAAATAAGCATACCAACAGTGGTGCGCACCAAACAGGATTGTATGAAAACTCACACAAACACATACCAAAGTACATTTAGATACTTATTTTATGTTTAACAATCTATAAGCCTTAGAAAAAGGCCTAAATAAGCATACCAAAAGTGGTGGACACCAAACGGGATTCTAGAAAAACAAAGAAATAATGTCATTTTTTACTTCATACAAATACATTAAAGTAATATTACATTTTCATTTTTATTTCATATCAGATACTGCGTCAAGAACATCGGACCAGGAGTTTCAACTGAGGACCACACCAGCGGACGAGGACTTTCAACAGAGGACCAGACCATTGGACGAGGACTTTCAACAGAGGACTACACCATCGGACGAGGACTTTCAACAGAGGACCAGACGATTGGACGAGGACTTTCAACACAGGACCAGACCATCAGACGAAGGCTTTCAACACAGGACGAACAAAGATTCTGCTTCAAATCAAACTTCAACCAAGGTACAGTATAACAAGTAAAAAAAGAGAAAAATTAATTAATATTCTTCTTTAATGTTTAACCACCTATAAGCCTTAGAAAATAGCCTACAGAAGCATACCAAAATTGTGGCGCACCAAAAAGGATTGTAGAAAAACACAGAAATAATGCCATTTTTTCATTCATACAAATACATTAAAATAATATTACATTTTCATTTTTATTTTATAACAGATACTGCGTCAAGAACATCGGAACAGGAGTTGGAACTGAGGACCACACCAGAGGACGAGGACTTTCAACAGAGGACTACACCATCGGACGAGGACTTTCAACACAGGACCAGACCATCGGACGAAGGCTTTCAACACAGGACCAACAAAGAATTTTGCTTGAAATCAAACTTCAACCAAGGTACAGTATAAAAAGTAATATCTATCATCTATCTCTTATTTGTCTTTTAGGGCCAATAATCTTTAACAATAAATACAAACTTCAATGTAAACTTAAAAAATAAATTGGCATAGTCCAAAAAAGTCTAAAAACACAGAATCTATATAATTTGTCATTGTAACATTCCAGTCCTAAACCCTAATTTAATTGCCATTTGACAAATTGAATAGTGCTGTAAATAAGGACATAACATCTTTTTTAAAATACCTTTTTAGTTACTGAAACACTTGCTTTTGGATACATGTTTATTAAATAAAAATGTCTTTAAATAATTATCTCATGCCCTTATTTAGACTTTTATTCAATTGAACGCATTGAAATTGATTAACTATAAAATGTTAACACACTATTGATAACTATATGTCATGAAAAACAACTTAACATCTCAAAATAAACTAATGGTACATTATTTTATTTTAACAGATTAACATGGCTGATAATGAGAGTAAACAAGAAAAGAAAAGACGCCAAGCTAGAGAACGACGACAGAGAGCAGACAGCCAGCAGACACCGGAGAAGAAGGAAATTCGACGAGAAAAAGAACGCAAAAGAATTGCAAGCAAAAGACTGTCACTTGCAGAAATTAAAGATATGTAAAAAAAAACTACAAAGAAAATAAAGCATTTACAACCTGTTGCTCAAACATCAGATGACATTTTGCCAGAAAAAAGACAAGAGATACCAAAAAAAGCAACAAAGAAAACAAAGCATTTAGAACCGTTTCATGAAACATTAGATGACATTTTACCTCAAACAATACAACATATACCAAGAAAAGCAACGAAAAAAACAAAACATTTAGAACCTGTTGTTGAAACATTATATGACATTTCACCTGATGAATATGAAAGGCAAAATCCTATATGCTTTGCAAATTGTCCTCTACTCAAGTCTTTAGCAGTAGAGGTTCATAGTTGTGGGGACATGACTACTCAATGTCAGTTTTGTGAGGCTTATTATTTTAAACAGGAGAGACCCAGAGATGGACAATTTATTAGTTGTTGTCAAAAAGGCAAGTTCAAACTTCCAGAAAGAAAAGAATTTCCAATTTATTTACAAAATATTATGACTGAACCTACTTTTCCAAACTACAAAAATTTTAAGACAAACATAAGATCCTACAATAGTGCCATATCCTTTGCATCCATGGGGGCAACATTAGCTGCTAATGTACCAGGACATGGTCCTTACTGTTTTAAAGTCCAAGGACAAATTTATCATCGCACTTCCCATTTACATCCAGAGGAAGGAAATAAAAGAAAATTCGCTCAACTATATGTCCTAGATACAATGGAAGCTGTTGACCAACGTATGCAGATGGAAGAAAATAAAAAATGCTTACCCACTGTTTTCATAGAGCTAAATAACATTATGGACAACAATCCCTACAGTAAAGCTTATAAAAAATTGGCAGAAGTAGAAAATGAACAACTACTTCATTCACAAACACATCAATTACCAATGCCGAAGGTTAATATGGTGCTTAAAAGAGACAGACATACTGATAAACGTCGTTATAACTTGCCAACAACAAATGAGGTTGCAATGGTGTTTCACAATGATGAAGGAGAACCACCATTTCAAAGAGACATACGAATATATCCTAGAAATGAGGACCAACCGTTTATTAATATGAGTATCTTAAGTCCAAATTTAGATCCAATGACATATCCCATCTTTTTCCCACACGGAGAAGCAGGTTGGCAACCGAAATTAACTCTTCCCAGTTACCCAAATGCTAAAGCCAGAATCCGAAATAATGTTTCTATGCTTGAATTTAAAGTAGCTCAAATTGCCATTCGCAATGTATTTAATCCAATTTTATGTGGTGGGAAACTAACACAACAATGGATTATTGATTCATATTTGCAAGTTGAGGCAAATAATTTAAACTTTATCAAATATCATCAAGATAAACTCCGTGTAGAACAATATTCTGGACTCATGGACTATGTTGCTGACGTGGCTACAAGCAGAGACATGACAGCTGGCAAAGCCATCATTTTACCATCTTCCTTTCAAGGATCTCCTCGGAATATGAGAGAAAGATACAATGATGCTATGGCTATTGTGACAAAATTTGGCAAACCCGATTTATTTGTGACATTTACATGTAATCCACAATGGCCAGAAATTACACTAAATCTACTTCTTGGACAAACTGCTTCAGATCGACCAGATTTAGTAGCCAGAGTTTTTAAGATTAAATTAAATGAATTAATACGTGACTTCACTATAAATCAGTTATTTGGCAAATGTCTTGCTTATGTATATACCATTGAATTTCAAAAAAGAGGCCTTCCACATGCACATCTTCTAATAATACTTCAAGAAAAAGATAAATTAGATACTTCAGACAAAGTGGATGCAGTCATTGTTGCTGAACTACCAGATCCAGAACTATATGGTAGACTATATGAGATTGTTACTCATCGCATGATTCATGGACCCTGTGGTGACCTTAATCCACAATCACCATGTATGGAAAATAATAAATGTTCCAAAGAATTTCCCAAAGATTATAGAGACAAAACCTATGCCAATTGTGATGGATATCCACTTTATAAAAGAAGAGAAGGAGATAGTGCCATTATTCGTGGGAAAAAAGTGGACAATAGATATGTAGTACCCTACAATCCACATTTACTCATGAAGTACAACGCCCACATCAACGTAGAAGCCTGCACTTCCATCAAATCAATTAAATATGTCTATAAATATATTTACAAAGGTTACGATGCAGCTACTGTAGTCGTCAAAAGTGCAGACAACCCTGAAAGTAGTGAGTTAGTACATGATGAACTTGCATCTCATGTAGATGCTCGCTATGTCAGTGCGCCAGAAGCTATGTGGCGGCTTTTAAAATTTGAAATGCATGATAGATCACATGCAGTATATAGGTTAGCAGTACATTTGCCACAACGACATTTAGTCTATTTCCATGCTGGAAATGAAATGAATGCATTGGCCCAAAGTGAAGATCGTCACACTACACTAACTGCATGGTTTGCATTAAATTCCACTGATGCTGAAGCAACACAATACTTATATATTGAAATTCCATATCACTATGTTTTTGTGAATGGATTATGGAGACCAAGAAAAACCAGAGGCAATAAAATTATTCCAAGAATTTACACAGTCAGTCCAAGAGATGTTGAACGTTTTTGCTTACGGATATTACTTTTAAATGTTCCTGGAGCACAAAGTTTTGAACACTTAAGAACTGTTAATGACATTGTATATGAATCCTTCCATTTAGCTGCAAGACATAGAAACTTACTCGCTGATGATACAGAGTGGGAAAGATGCTTAGAAGAAGCAGCACAATGTCAAATGCCACGACAGATGAGAGAACAATTTGCTTTTATTTGTATCTTCTCAAATGCTCCAAATGCATTAGCTTTGTGGGAGACTTTTAAAAGTAATATGGCTGAAGACTTTATGCGACGATACAATGAACCCATTGCACACTTAAAAGCGTTAATGGAAATCCAAGAAGTCTTTTTAACTCATGGATTAAGTTGTGCAAGTTTTAATTTGCCTGATCCAGGTCTTATAGATGACATTAACTTTGAAGACTATGACATTCAACTACAAGCAGAAAGAACAGAAGAAAGACTTGCAACTTTAAATACACTACAATTGCAAGCATTTCATGCCATTAAAAATGCTATAGATGATGACATGGTGACAGAGCGTTATTTCTATCTTGATGGACCTGGCGGATCAGGAAAAACATATTTGTACAATTTATTAATGAGTTCAGTACGAGCACAAGGAAAAATAGCAATGGCGTTTGCCACTACTGGAATTGCTGCACTTTTATTAGAAGGTGGAAGAACTGTTCATAGTGGATTTAAACTGCCAGTGCCTATTTTAGAAAATTCTGTGTCAGATATTCGCATGACATCCTTACAAGCAAAGAAATTGAAGAAATGTAAATTAATTATAATAGATGAGGCCACAATGATGTCATGCTATGCCCTCCAATGTATTGACCGTTTGCTTCGTGAAGTCATGGATAATATTTTTCCATTTGGTGGAAAGGTAATGTTGTTGGGTGGCGATTTTAGACAAACATTACCTGTTGTTGTACATGGAAATCGAACTGACATTATCGAAACATGTATAAAGTCAAGTACAGTATGGAAACATTTTACCCATCTTCAACTGCAACAAAATATGAGATCAGAAGGCCAAACTGATTTCAATGATTGGCTTATTAAAATTGGAGAAGGCAGAACAGAAAAAATACTAAATTTACCTGACGACACTGTAGAGATCCCACCTCATATGATTTGTCAACAAGATATTATATCGGCTATATTTGAAGGGAGCATAAATAACGAAGAATATTCCGAGCTTGCCAACCAAGTCATACTGACGTGTAAAAATAAAGATGCATTAATCCTCAATAATAAAATCTTAAAAAAAATTTATGCACCACAAAGAAATTATCACAGTGCTGATTCTGTACTTGCTGATGACAATGAAAGTCAGGCTAACTTTTCCACTGAATTCATAAACTCTTTAACTCCTTCTGGAATGCCACCACATATTTTGCAGCTAAAGAAAGGTGCAATTATCATGTTACTGCGAAATATGAATCCCAAAAAAGGCCTATGCAATGGCACAAGATTAATTGTTCAACAATTAAAGGACCATTTTATAGATGCTGAAATTTTAACTGGGACCCATAGAGGAGAGAGAGTTTTCATACCAAGAATAGATTTAGCACCAAGTGAAAGTAGTCTCCCTTTTATACTTCAAAGAAGACAATTTCCCATTATTATGGCATTTGCCATGACCATTAATAAATCACAAGGTCAAACTTTCAAATCTGTGGGTATTTTCTTGGAAGAACCAGTTTTTGCACATGGTCAATTGTACGTTGCGTTGTCAAGGTGCAAAAATCCACAGGCAATTAAAGTTTACATTGAAAACAATGAAAGTCAAGGTGATTTATTAGAAGATGGACGTATTTTTACTAAAAACATTGTCTACTATGAAGTACTATAACTTTGAAGGATACTAATTAAAGGTGCCAAGATTTTTTAAAAGCATTGCAAAATACATAACAATTGGTTGTTTAATTCAGTCATAATTAATGGAAGTCATGTTTATGAATGATTCGCCTCACAAAATACTTGCCTTGCATTGTTAGTAAAAATTATGTTAAAATGTTAAGTCACTATGTTAATGTTTCTAATGTTACAAGTTTAAAAAATATATTTTGAAGTTATTTCATTCAACATATTACAAAGTGGATGTTAAGAGGTCAAGCACCTTTTAAGTCACAATGTAAATATTGTCTGTTATCTTAAGATTACTACCTACATTAATGTTTATCGCCAATTTATGTGCTCAGTAATAAATTAGTTTAATTACGTACGTTTTAAGAAGAGTTTGACTGTATGCCTTCCTCTACATTCAATGTATATTCAAGTTAACAATTATTGTGATAGAAATTGAATTTTAATACTGATTAATTTAAATGTCAATTGTTTTTACATTCAAATGTTAATACTTTTAATAAAAAATTACTTTACAAAATGTATTCACTATGTTCCTGTTTATAATGTTCAAAATTATACCAATGTTTTGTCAACTTCTAAACTTACATAAAAAATAAAGTTCAAGTTTAAAAATATATACTTTGATGGTTATTGCTTACATATATTTTAAACTTCATGTTAAAATTTGCAACGTTTAAAAAAGGCTTTTTACTTTTGGCTTTCCTATTCATTCAATGTATATTCAAGTTAACAATTCTTCAGATACTAATTACATTTTAAAAAACCATTACATCAACATTTTACAAAAATACACGTTCATATTAAAATACTTACAAGTGTCAAAAATATATGTTAATAACTAAACAACTTGACAAACATATACATAACATTGCCGTCATTTTTTGACGGGCAAGTCGCTAGTTTTATAATAATGGTGACCAAATTGGAGGCCCTTTACAGTAGACTCTGCTCAGATAGCCTGTGCCAAGGGCTCCATCGCCAGGGCAAATAATAAAGGAGAAAGCGGACATCTCTGCCTTGTGCCCCTAAAGATGTTTATCGTTGGTGTTCTAGGACCCAGAAGCTTCAAATGTGCCTTAGGGTTGTTGTAACAAATATTGATTAGATTCAGAAATTGACCTTAAATGCCAAACTTGCACAAAACCGCTTGCAGGTAGTTCCATTCCACCGTGTTGAACACCTTTTCTACATCCAAGGCTAGAAGACACACTTAACCTCATCCAGGGTCTACTGTGTTGGAACAGCCGTACCACTGTAGGGTAGGATCTCACCCATTTTACCACTGTCCCGGCGACTCCGCTCACCATCCACCGCTGTGACAACAACATAAACATAATTTGACATCATATAATATACACTTAATAATAACCAACAAGTGGCTTTAAGACAATATACAAGATAATACCTCCAACTTGCCATTACTCATCCTTAGTTTTTTTTTTTTTTTTATTAACAACATATACATAATTTTAAACAACAATACTTTAGGGATGGGTGGGTGGGTATCTTTACACATGGCTAGCTGGGGGCATAATGGCGGTAATGGCGCCAAACTCCAATAACTGACTCCCCTCACCCAGCTAGCAACCTCCTACCCATACCTGGGCCTGCCCGCTCAAGTGTCCTCTCCTTCCAACCCCCCTGGGGTGGTCTGCGGGACGTTCATTATATATTTACTTAAACAATCCTCCAAAAGACGAAACAATAAAAAATAACACTGATAAAACACAAATACCACTATTTGATATAAATAAAATATTGAACTCTTATTTGATGGAGCTTGGTCAAGATATATTGCTTTGAAAATCACCTTAGGAATTATTTTTCTGGCCTTGGAGTTTTTCAGTGCTCCAGGCATTATCAATTAAAATAGAAGAAGAGAAAAAGAGAGACCACAATCCAAGTGTAGTATAACAAGTATATTGGGATGAAAGACTTGTAAATTGGACTGCATTTTTAACTTGTACACTGTTTTCCATCCACAGTCCAGAAAAGATGGGATGTCATAAATATCAAAAAGGGTAATGTTCCATTTGAATGTGGAGTTCATCATGTCAAGGAAAGTAGTTACTCTATGTGAAGACACTGTAAAAAACACTGTAGCTTCAAATATACTATATTCATAATTTCTCTTGGCATTAAACAACATTTTTCACTTGGACACTGGCTTCCTCCCACAGTCCAGCATTCTCAAATGAGACAGGATTTTAATATTCCTAGACAAGAGTTATTTAAATATACTAAACTCAGACACTGGGTTTGTACAATGTGCAATAAGTATGGGCCACTCAAAGCTTCTTGGTTATCAGTGATTTGTAAGTTCTTACCCCTATCCAAATGGGTCCTAGGGTTTCTATACGACATTTGTAATACTCCATCCGACAAACAAAAACTTTCTTTTATGTTGAAATGGGAGTTGGACCTAAACCAACATGGGACACAAACAAATGGAATAAGGCTTGTTTGAATCTTTCCAAGGGTTCAATTAGCTAAAGCCTATTTGAAACCTCTATAAAGATTTTGCATATGGCATATATGACCCCTGTGCGGATTTACTAAACCTTTTCAAAGGGTAATGACAATTGCTTTAGAGGATGTTAAATGCAGGGTGATTTTATACACGCATAATGGCAGTGCCACATAGTGCAAGAAGTCTGGTCTAAGACTACAAAATTAATTGCAGAAATACTCAAGACTACTCTGAAACCGACTATTGAAACTTGCTTGCTGGGCATTCACTTTGCTAATTTAGATAAACTGGGTAATAAATTGGCTCAATTAATCTTTCTGGTAGCTAAAAACATTATTGCTAGGTTTCAGGATATACCGTATATACTCGAGTATAAGCCGACCAGAGTATAAGCCGAGGCACCCATTTTACCACAAAATACTGGGTAAAATGAGTGACTTGAGTATAAGCCGAGGGTGGGAAATGTGCTGCGCCCTGTGTCCCTCATGTGCCCTCTGTGTCCCCCTCTCTCTCCATGTCTCTTCTCCCCTCTCCCTTCCCTGTGTCTCTTCCCCCCTCCCTTATCACCTTCCTCAACCTCCCTCCTCATCCTTAACCTCCCTCCTCAACCTCCCTCCTCCTCCTCAACCTCCCTTCTCATCCTCAACCTCCCTCCTCATCCTCAACTCCCTCCTCAACCTCCCTCCTCATCCTCAACCTCCCTCCTCAACCCCCCCATCCTCAACCCCTTCCTCAACCTCCCTCCTCAACCCCTCCTCCTCCTTCCTCAAGCCCCCCATCCTCATCCTCAACCCCCTCCTCAACCTCAACCCTCCTCAACCTCAACCCTCCTCAAACTCAACCCCAACCACCACTCCTCAACCTCACTCCTCAACCCCCCCATCCTCAACCCCCTCCTCAACCTTCCTTCTCAACCCCCCATCCTCAACCCCCTCCTCAACCCCCCATCCTCATCCTCAACCCCCATCCTCAACCTCCCTACTCAACATCAACCCCCCTACTCAACCCCAACCCACCTCCTCAACCTCAACCCCCCTCAACCTCCCTCATCAACCCCAACCTCCCTCCTCAACCCCCTCCTCAACCTCAACCCCCTCCTCAACCTAAACCCTCCTCAACCCCCCTCCTCCACCTAAACACCTCCCCCTCTCCCCTCACTTACCTGCTTGTGCTCCGGCCTCCACTCCTTGACCCAGCACGCATGTGACGTCACATGTGCGCCGCGTCATTAGTATATACCGGGTGCACCCGGTATATGCTAACGAAGCGGCGCACATGTGACGTCACATGCGCGCCGTCGCCGGGTCAAGGAGCGGAGGCCGGAGCACAAGCAGGTAAGTGAGGGGAGAGGGGGGAGGTATTTAGGGGCGTTTAGGTAGAGGAGGGGGGTTTACGTTGAGGAGGGAGGAGGGAAAGAGACAAAGGGGGTAGAGAGACACAAGGGGGGAGTAGAGAGACAAACGAGGGGGTAGAGAGACACACGGGGGTTAGAGAGACACACGGGGAGTTAGAGACACACGGGGGGGTTAGAGAGACACGGGGGGGTTAGAGAGACACGGGGGGGGGGGGGGGGAGAGCGACTCGAGTATAAGCCGAGGGGGCCCTTTTTTGCCTTAAAAAAAGGGCTGAAAAACTCGGCTTATACTCGAGTATATACAGTAATTAATCAAATTAACTACATATTACGTATAAATGAAAGGATGACCCATATTTTATTGGACTTGTACCCTGTCTTTCTGAGTGTATGGGAGCCCTGGACTTCATCTTCGGAATGTGTGTCTGGGGGGCATTGAAGTTAGGGTTTTGAAAGCCTTTTGCGCCTTTATAGAGGGGAATGGGGCCGGGAGCAGATTGGAACAGACGGACCAGGACGTGGAGTCGAAATGCTCAGATAGGCATTATTTTAAATTTAAAGGTAGTACCAGGTAGGAGATATGTCACCATGAACCTCCCTCCCCCCTCCCCCTTTATTTTCTGGTTTATATATTAATTATCCTGCTTTTTTTGCTTTGTGATTTTTCTGGCCTGGATTTTCCTCTACTTTTTGATTAGAGAAATTTTGAAAACGATTTGTCAATTGAAATATGAAATTCTAGATTTCTTTGAATACCATTAATATATGAACAGTTTTATATAGGTTCTGCAGAACCTTAGTAGGATGTAACATTTTGCTATCAAATGTGAAATCTTATATAGTTTATTGCTTAAGGGTAAAAATTTCAGAGAGTCCAAAATCATCAGGGGCGTAACCGGAAATGAGCAAATGCGTCAGAGGTTAGGACGCTAGGATGGTTGGAGGATCATGAGGAATGGCGTCCCAAGCTCCTTCTCCTATTTTTTAACATCTCCCCATAGTCTATGAGAGGAAGGTGCTGGTGTCGCAAGAAGGAGTGAGTGAGGGAAAGGAGACGCCGAGACGGAAATCTGAAGGCATCTGGTACATATTACGTATAAATGAAAGGATGACCCATATTTTATTGGACTTGTACCCTGTCTTTCTGACTGTATGGGAGCCCTGGACTTCATCTCCGGAATGTGTGTCTGGGGGGCATTGAAGTTAGGGTTTTGAAACCTTTTGCGCCTTTATAGAGGGGAATGTGGCCGGGAGCAGATTGGAACAGACGGACCAGGACGTGGAGTCGAAATGCTCTGATAGGCATTATTTCATATTTTAAAGGTAGTACCAGGTAGGAGATATGTCACCATGAACCTCCCTCCCCCCTCCCCCTTTATTTTCTGGTTTATATATTAATTATCCTGCTTTTTTTTCTTTTGAAAATGATTTGTCAATTGAAATATGAAATTCTAGATTTCTTTGAATACCCTTAATATATGAACAGTTTTATATAGGTTCTGCAGAACCTTAGTAGGATGTAACATTTTGCTATCAAATGTGAAATCTTATATAGTTTATTGCTTAAGGGTAAAAATTTCAGAGAGTCCAAAATCATCAGGGGCGTAACCGGAAATGAGCAAATGCGTCAGTAGTTAGGACGCTAGGATGGTTGGAGGATCATGAGGAATGGCGTCCCAAGCTCCTTCTCCTATTTTTTAACATCTCCCCATAGTCTATGAGAGGAAGGTGCTGGTGTCGCAAGTGAGTGAGGAAAAGGAGACGTCGAGATGGAAATCTGAAGGCATCTGGTGCCCAAAGGAAGACGGCAGAGACTCACGCGAGACGTGGGATGGCAGAAACTCCTGCGTAACGCCCGTGACTCCAGCACTAACAGAGTACAACCGGCTGGAAAGGAGACACCTGGCTATCAAGGAGGAGCTACAGAGCGGCCCGAGAAGCAGGAGACGACTGAACGTCCAGGAGGAGCTGCATAGCGGCGCCAGACAGTAAAGGCTGTGATTTTCATGCGGGCACCAGCATACACAGCAGCATCATAGAGGGGACTGGGCCAAAGAGTACCCCTCACTTAAGTTTCAAGAGTCACATACACAGTGGCCAGTTTGTCTGAGTCAAGACAGCTGAGAAGAGGGGAAGAAAGAAAAAGCAACAAAAAGTTAAGATAAGTACTCCTTTTATATACTAGTCACTATATACTATTTAAAATGGCACCAGCATCTATTTGTCTATTTGATACAATACAATAGAAGGGAGAGGAGCAGGAAAAAGGGACACAAACCTGTAAATATGAATGAGTCTCTCTAAGAAGATAACTCAGAATAATTATTGGATAAACACAGATAACTGTGTGAATTTGGGACTGTACTGATTCTCTTTTTTTATAATCAACGCCAGAAGGAAAGATCTCTATTAACATATCATATTTCAATTTTAACAAGATGCTTCAAGTTTGAAGGAAATCGATATTAACCATCAGATATATTTACTAAACGTTTATCGAAGAACAGATTTTCTGCTTGCTTCACCCTAGAAAATTAAAAAGGGACATAAAATTTGTAAAGATGAACTAATCTCTCTAAGAAGACAGCTCATAACAATTATTGGATAAACCCAAATATTAAAGTGCGAATCTGGGACTGCATTGATATTCTTTCTTTACAACCAACGCTAGTAGGAAGATCACTACTAAAACATCAAGCTACAATCACAATAAGAACCTTCAAGCTTGAACGAAGCAGTTATTAACCACTAGATATAATTTCTTTTTGTTTATAGAAGAATAGATTACTTGCTGGTTTCAACCTAGAAAAGCTTTTGGATAAATAGCAAGAAACAAAAAAGAGATGTTTTTCTAATAAGAGAGCAAAAATGCCCTCCAAATTAAAAACAAAAAAGGAGAAGGTATAAAAAGCTCTGATTTTTTTGCTCCAAAAAATAAAATTGAACCTCTAAATAACTCCCCAAATGAGTCCATATTGTTAGGTCAAACAGCAAATCAATTGGCGGATAAAATCTGTCAATCTCCATTTGAAAGAACAAGCTCACCACAAGAAGAAGAAATATTAACATGTTCTAAATTGAGAGAAATTCTGGGAGAATTTCAAATAAATCTTACTTCAAAACTTACACAAATTTAATAGTGGAGGCCTCCACTAAGATTGAAGATTCGGAGAGCAAATGTGATAAATTAATCTGTGATAATAACTCATTGCTGAAATACTCCTCTGTACTGGAAACTAAAATTGAAGATCTATCTAAAAATATCTGTAATCTAGAAGATCGATCTAGAAAAAATAACCTACGTATCAGGGGTATTTCTGAATCTATACAAGGGGAAGATTTAAAAATCTACGTGGAAGAGTTCTTTAAAAGCTTAGTCCCTGACTTCCCTAGGGTAGACAGTAAAATGGATGGTATACATAGAATATCCCTACCAAAGAAATTGGAGTCATTTCAAAACATTGGGAAAATAGCCCTGTTGATTCTAGAGGGAGACGTGTATAAATTCCCCCTTTGGAAAATGACTGTTGGTATAAATTAGTTTAGTATGAATGTGCTGCAAAGACCCATAGATGTATGTCCGAAACCTTGTAATATACATAGGACCTTCTTTATTAGAAAATTCACAAAAGAGAGAGTACAATCTAGAGGGCTATAGTCTCGATTAGCAAAAATATAATTAAGATTAATGAGTATTAACATTATTTCACACAATGTGAATGGAATTAATTCCCCCTCAAAAAGGAAAATGGCCTTTATACAATACAAAAAATACAAGGCAGATATTATATGCTTAGAGGAAACACATCTGAAAGGAAGTACAACCCATTATTTGAATAATTGTAATTACAAGATAAGAATAGATGCAACACATAATAACAAATCTAGGGGTGTCTCAATTCTCTTTAATAACAGACTAAATACCCAAGAAGAATTCTCAAAGATCGATTCAAATGGTAGATATATAATTTGGATTGGAGCCGTAAATGGCAAAATAATAACCCTGTGAAATAAATATACCAAATAAAAAGCAGATCTCTTACCTTAAAAAAGTTATGAAAGGGGTTCAGAAAATAAGGAAAGGGTATTTATATATTTGTGGAGATTTCAATATGGTATTAGATGTAGGTAAGGATAGAGTGGGAAACGTAAAAATAAAAACGGAACCTCAATTAATTAAAACATTGTATGCATTTTCCAAACTGATCAATGGCTTTTACCTTCTAGATGCATGGAGGGTACTACACCCATTTGAGAGAGACTATACTTTCTTCTCGGGCCGGTTTACTCCAGACTTGACCACTTATTTGTAGATCTTCAGTCCCTGAGAAGTGTAAAAAGTGTTGAAATAAAGACATCGGTGTGGTCAGACCACTCGATGCTCATAACTATGATAAATGACACCAAGGAAAGTCGAACTAAAAAAAACTGGAGAATTTATCCCTCCTTGCTTGAAGATCAGCTTTTTGTTAGAACATTACAAGAGGAGATATCCATTTTTTTTAAGACTAATCAAGATACAGTCAATTCCCCATCTATAATTTGGGGCGCCAAAAAGGCTTTTGTGAGAGGATTATTGATTTCGAAAGCATCAGAACAAAAAAAGAAAAGAGGTAAACCTCTAAGGATGTTATATATTGAACTAGAAAAAAAACATTAGTTCAAAATATGATAAAGCCAAATAAGGAGTGCCAAAAATTAATCAATTCTTTAAATCTGCAGATTAAAAATATATTACAGACACAAGTTGATAATCTCCTGTGGAAATATCAGATATCACATTTTGTCTTCGGGAGTAAAACGATTTCTGGCTAATAAGTTAAAAAAAAAAAAAATCTAAATAGAATCCTAAGGCTAAAGGGCCTAGATAATAAATTATATTCTTATCCCGATAAAATTGCCAATATTTTTATGAATTCCCGATACAAATTGGAACAGGATCCACTCTTTAGAAAACCAGATCTAGGGGATAATAAAAACTTTTTAAGTCAAATAAAACTGCCTTCAATTACGGTGGAAGAACTCGAAAATCTTAACAAAGATATTAGCAGTGAGGAAATCTTAGATGTTATAAAAAATGGAAAAAAAAATAAGGCACCAGGACCGGATGGTTTTGATCAATTATATTATCAAATATTTTCAAAAGAGGTCATCGACCATTTAGGTAATATGTACAATGAGATTAAAACAACAGGCAAATTAAGAGAAGAATTATCTAAAGCTAAAATAATAAATATCCTAAAGCTGGGTAAACCCCCAGAACTCAGTACAAGTTATCGTCCAATCTCCTTAATAAATGTAGATATAAAAATATATGCTAAAATACTGGCAAATAGACTAAACCTTATTATACCTAAATTAATACATCTACTGTAGCTCAATAAGGTTTTGTCAAGGGAAGACAAGCTTCTGATAATATTAGACATTTGGTCGATATCATGTCAATTGCTAGGAGCAAAGACCTATCCTTGCTGACCCTGTCACTTGACGCTGAAAAAGCATTCGACAGGGTCAGCTGGGACTTTCTAGATGCAGTTTTGGAGCAATATGGTATGGGTGATTTTGGAGCTAACGCTATCAAGGCCCTATATACAAACTCATCAGCATATATATCAGGACGAGGATATGAATCAGAGAGTTTTACCATTAGTAATGGTACACGCCAAGGATGCCCCCTATCCCCCGTCCTGTTTATTTTATTTATAGACCCTTTGGCAGAATCCATAAGAAACAATGTCTTGATCGAGGCAGTGGTGATAGGAGAAGAGGAGCATAAGATTATGCTCTTTGCGGATGATATTCTGCTAACACTCACAAGCCCTCAGAGTTCATGTGTCAATCTGCACCAAATACTCTATGAATATGTCATATTTTAAAATAAACCCTTAAAAATCAGACATAATATATAGAAAATGTAATTGTGAACCTAAGCAATCTCTAAAACAACAATTTATGTATAACTGGGATTCTAGGTCAATAACACACTTGGGCCTGAAATTTTCTTTCCCTATGAAAAACTTTATGAAGGAAAACTTGAGCACCCTTTTAAAAGATATAAAACTGCCAATAAACAAATGGAAAACATTACATCTGACATGGTCGGCCAGAATAGCGGCAATTGACATGTGTATTATTCCGAAATTAAGCTATGTATTTAGTTGTATACCGGAGAAAGTCTCCAATAATTCCCTAAATTTGATTCAATCGTATATAGATAAGTTCATGTATTTGAATAAAAAAGCAAGAATCAAGAAGGCAACAGTAAGGGAAAAATTTGAAAAAGGAGGTATGGGTATTCCGTCAATACAGGACATTCATGATAAAATCTTGATCTCAAAATTAATGGTTCCGAATATCCAGAGCAACAGAGCAATTTGGAAAAATATAGAAGATAATCTTTTGGGAGATTTATCAATTCATACTATTATATGGCATTCAAATATTGAATCTATCCCTCTTAGTGATTTACTTAGAGCCATGTTGAAATTTTGGTTCAAAATCAGATTAAAAAAACATTTAATTCATTTTCCCTTCTTTGGCCTCGCCTATAGAAATTCTAAGAACTAAAGAGAACCATCAAACCCTTATATACTGGAAAAATAATGGTATTAGTTATATAAGAGATATGTACTTAAAAGGTAAACTAATGGATTTAATCACATTACGAACCAAATTTAATATTAGCAAGACCTCGTGGCTTGATTATTAATCAATAAAAAAGCTGATGTTGCTTTGGAAATTCAAGCCAGTGAATGAAGACAGCCTATATAAGTTAGAGATCATGGTGACTAAAGAGGATGCCTCCAAAATTATATCGAAATGTAGTAGGGCAATGTCCCATGAACCTATTTTTATAAAATCGAGTGCTATTTTTGCATGGGAAGTGGAATTCAATTTGTCTTTTGAGCCCTCTTCCTGGTCTAATTCCTTCCAATTAGTAAAAAAATCATTGATTAACACCACTTATCTTCTGGAATTATATTTTAAAATCACACAGTGGTGGTATTTCACCCCCCAGTTTATGGGAAAATTCAATTTTCAATCAGATGATTTATGCTGGAAAGAATGTGGCAAGAAAGGCACGACACTACATGTATGGTTGGAATGTGAAAAGATTAATACACTATGGATAAAATGCTTCTCAGAAGTATCAAAGATCTGCAGTAAACAGCTAATAGGTACTCCTCAGATGGCCCTATTTCATCTAGATATAGATACGGTAGCATCACGTGAATTTTTTTTAATTTCTCATATTCTCTTGATTGTAAAAAACCTTCTAACAAAATATTGGAAGCAACCGATAATTCCTTCATGGAATGTAGTAGTATATACAATGAAAATCAATCGGGAGATTATGAGGAAGAATTTCAAATGTAATCCTATAAATAAGGGCCTCTGTGTAAACTGGGTATTATGGGATCAATATGTATTGTTGACACAAAGGGCCTCATTCAATTGCGATGTGGTCAATTGAATAGGGTCCTAAAGAAGCACATAGCATATTTTTATTAAAGAAGTTTTTAGTTAGTGAAAACCTTTCTTTTGGATAGATGCTTGCTAACTAAAAACTTCTTTAAAAAATATATGTTATGTGCTTATTTAGGGCCCTATTCAATTGGACAAATTGCAATTGAATGAGGGTCAAAGTGTACAAGAATAGATTCTAGTTAAGAAAGGAAGGGGAAGAAAGAAAAAAGAAAAACAGACTAGGTTAATGTATATTCATTCACTAGAACATACATGTGCAAAATGAAAAGCAATGGCAGCTTTATGAATGTTTCTGTTTGTATATATTGTTATGTCTCTTTTGTTTTGTAAACTGTATATTTTATATGTAAGAAATAATAAAAGGATTTAAGGGGGAAAAAAGGGTAAAAATGTCACACAAAAATTTGAAAATGAGTGAGGACTTTATTCAGACTTTTTAGTATAACTTAAATTATATAAATTTGCTTCTAAATGAGGATTATAGATCTCACATGTCTTCCTTGATGTTTTTACCAACTGTTATTTGTGGATTTCTATACTTATTGTTGTAAATTTCTTTATGTATGTCCTTAATAAAGAACATTGAAAAAAAAAAGAAATAAGACATCAAGTGCTATTTATAAGACACAGGCCAATTTGATGGTCATGGAACAAACCACTATCAATAACTAGCGACTTGCCCGTCAAAAAATGACGGCAATGAGATGTGTATGTTAGGAAAGTTGTTTAGTTATCACATATATAGTTGTGAGCATACGAGTCGTTGCTCACGCTTGCGGGCTCGCGTAGCGAGCCCGCAAGAACTGCGGCCCTCGCGAAGCGAGGGACGCAGTTCCCCGCAAATGCGGGTCCTCGCGAAGCGAGGGCCCGCATTTGCGGTGGTGGAGGCTCAACGTCGGCTGTGTTAACACACACATACACACACACGACTTTTTAACAGAATAAACCCAACCGCCCAGCCAACAAAAACCCAACAACGTCCCCGCAAATGCGGATCCTCGCGAAGCGAGGGTCCGCATTTGCGGTGGTGGGAGCATCCCAACATCGGCTGTGTTAACACACACATACACACACACACAACTTCATAACAAAAAAAAACTCAAAGTCGCCTCACACCCGCTTACACCCAGACACACAGACGCAAGACTTAACAAAAAAACAGTAAAAAAGGCCCTTCACACGCTCTTAACACACATACGCACGACTTAGAAACAAATACACTGCGTCGTACACGTAAAAGCTAACTGCGTATATCGCAAAAAAATACGGCAACATCGCAACAAAATACGGCCGCATCGGAAAAAAATACGGCCGCGAAAGACCCATTCCAACCGCCGCGCATCAAAACATCACAAACAGAAGAAATAAACACAACAAACACATAAAAAGCTTACTTACAGCACGGGGGGGGCATCCAGCACCTCCAAAACTTCATTTACACGTCCATTTAAGTCCAAAACAAAGAGTTTAAACGGCCGAAAATCGGCTAAGCGAGAGAAAAAATGGCCGCCGAACAAAACGAAAACGAGGCTCCAGACGTAACTACACTACACTTACTCGCAATAATGAAACACATACTATGCGGAACGGATCACACTCATATTAAACACCATTTTAACCACTACTACGCACAAAATGGCGGATGGAACGCAAATTGGAAGCTGGAACGCAAATAGCGCATGCGTATTGCGTTCTAACGGTCTAACTTTCCAGAATGTTCTACAAGTTTATAAATACTGCCTATTTGACAGAGAAAAATACATTTCTCCTCAGGTGATGAACAGAGTGACTTCTGAGATAACTGCTGCTAAAACTTGAGAAGATAATTCTTTCCTAATTTCCTACTTTGCATTGTGCAAATTACAACTGAGAGGTAAGCTATAATATATTACATTTTATTATCAAGACAGGACATCAAAAAAAAAAATTAAAGACAAAGAGGTTTATGTATACTGACATGTGACACGCACATATATGCGTATAATGTATACTGACAAGTGACACGCACATATATGCGTATAATGTATAGTGACAAGTGACACGCACATTTATGCGTATAATGTATACTGACAAGTGACACGCACATATATGCGTATAATGTATAGTGGCATGTGACACGCACATTTATGTGTATAATGTATAGTGACATGTGACACGCACATTTATGTGTATAATGTATAGTGATATGTCACATGCACATTTATGTGTATTGCCCCTGCAACAAACTAATTAAACAACTACATTTAAATTACATTAGAAAAAAATAAGTTGGGACTATTAAAATACTATTAAAATATGAGTCATGTATACTGATATGTGACACGCACATATATGTGTATCATCTATAGTCACATGTCACACACACATTAATGTATGTTGGCCAAAAATAAAAATAAGGTTAATTTAACAATTAAAATATGATTCATGTATAGTGATATGTCACACGCACACAAAAAAATTACTTTCAACTATGGAAATGTGCTTCATGTATCTGACATATGTGTGTAGACCCCACCAAAAAATAATGTTAATTCAAATTAATTACAGAAGTATATTTCAATGAAATTAATTTACTGCAATTTAATAGATCACCTAAAACTCAATCTTTCTACTTTTTTTAATATTCAAACAGACTCTGCATCAACAGCGTCTCTCAACAATTTGCACCGTGCACTGTGAAGCACAATCCCTTTTAAAGAACACCAACAAAGAAGAAGAGGTAAGATACAAAAATACTTTGGGCCTCATTCAATTGTGATTCAGCCAATTGAATAGGGCTCTAAATAAGCACATAGCATATATTTTTTAAAGAAGTTTTTAGTTAGTGAAAACCTTGCTTTTGGATAGATATTTACTAACTAAAAACTTATTTAAAAAAAATATGTTATGTGCTTATTTAGAGGCCTATTCAATTGGCCAAATTGCAATTGAATGAGGGCATATAAATGCTGAAAAGGCCATGGTTTGTTAAATACAAATAAAAAATTCTATAATTCACTATTTCACTTTATTTTTCAAACAGACACTACAAGAAGACCGGCGGATTAAGATTGGCAGGAGGGGACCCTCTGTCATTCCACACTTCAATCAAGGTAAAGTATTAAGTATAAAAAAGAACCGAACCATGAGCCTTATTCAATTGTGAGTTGGCTAATTGAATAGGGCTTTATATAAGCACATAATAGGGGCCTTATTCAATTGCGATTTGGCCAATTGAATAGGGGTCTTAATAAGCACATAACATATATTTGTTAAAGAAGTTTTTAGTTAGTAAACATCTATCCAAAAGCAAGGTTTTCACTAACCAAAAACTTCTTTAAAAAATATATGTTATGTGCTTATTTAGACCCCTATTCAATTGGCCAAATTGCAATTGAATGAGGGCCTAGGTCTTCACTAACTAAAAACTTCTGTCAAAAAATATTTTATGTGCTTATATAGAGCCCTATTCAATTGGTCAAAACGCAATTGATTCAGGACCTAAATATGTTTAATGGCCGAGGGCCTCATTCAAATGTGATTTGCCCATTTCAATAGGGCTCTATATAAGCTCATTTGGCTCAATTTAACTAAAAACTTCTGTTCAAAAATATGCTCTGTGCTTATATAGAGCCCTATTGAAAAACCAAATTCAATGAGGCCCTCACAATATAACAAATCCAGCAAACAAAGGCCCTCATTCAATTGATATTTTGGACAATTCAATAGGGCTCCAAATAAGCACATTTAGAACCCTATTGAATTGGCCAAACTGCAATTGAATGAGGGCCAAAGTATGCAACATATGGTACACACAAACTGGTACACACAAAACAGGATTGTAACAAACACATAGCAAACTAAATTTATATTCTTTTTGTTTAACAACCTATAACCATTAGATAAAACACTACATAAGTATAACAAAAGTGGTGCCCATCAAACAGGATTGTACGAAAACTCACACAAACACATAGCAAACTACATTTAAATTCTTATTTTAATGTTTAACAACCTATAAGCCTTAGAAAGAAGCCTAAATAAGCATACCAACATTGGTGCCCACCAAACGGGATTGTATGAAAACTCACACAAACACATAGCATACTACATTTAGATTCTTATTTTATGTTTAACAACCTATTAGCATTACAAAACTACATTAATAAGCATACCAACAGTGGTGCGCATCAAACAGGATTGTATGAAAACTCACACAAACACATAGCAAACTACATTTAGATTCTTATTTAATGTTTAACAACCTATAAGCCTTAGAAAGAAGCCTAAATAAGCATACCAACATTGCTGCCCACCAAACAGGATTGTATGAAAACTCACACAAACACATAGCAAACTACATTTAGATTCTTATTTTATGTTTAACAACCTATTAGCATTACAAAACTACATTAATAAGCATACCAACAGTGGTGCGCATCAAACAGGATTGTATGAAAACTCACACAAACACATAGCAAACTACATTTAGATTCTTATTTAATGTTTAACAACCTATAAGCCTTAGAAAGAAGCCTAAATAAGCATACCAACAGTGGTGCGCACCAAACAGGATTGTATGAAAACTCACACAAACACATAGCAAACTACATTTACATTCTTATTTTATGTTTAACAACCTATTAGCATTACAAAACAACATTAATAAGCATACCATCAGCAGTGCGCATCAAACAGGATTGTATGAAAACTCACACAAACACATAGCAAACTACATTTACATTCTTATTTTATGTTTAACAACCTATAAGCATTACAAAACAACATTAATAAGCATACCAACAGTGGTGCGCACCAAACAGGATTGTATGAAAACTCACACAAACACATAGCAAACTACATTTACATTCTTATTTTATGTTTAACAACCTATAAGCCTTAGAAAGAAGCCTAAATAAGCATACCAACAGTGGTGCGCACCAAACAGGATTGTATGAAAACTCACACAAACACATACCAAAGTACATTTAGATACTTATTTTATGTTTAACAATCTATAAGCCTTAGAAAAAGGCCTAAATAAGCATACCAAAAGTGGTGGACACCAAACGGGATTGTAGAAAAACAAAGAAATAATGTCATTTTTTAGTTCATACAAATACATTCAAATAAAATTACATTTTCATTTTTATTTTATATCAGATACTGCGTCAAGAACATCGGAACAGGAGTTTCAACTGAGGACCACACCAGTGGACGAGGACTTTCAACAGAGGACCAGACCATTGGACGAGGACTTTCAACAGAGGACTACACCATCGGACGAGGACTTTCAACAGAGGACCAGACGATTGGACGAGGACTTTCAACACACGACCAGACCATCAGACGAAGGCTTTCAACACAGGACCAACAAAGATTCTGCTTCAAATCAAACTTCAACCAAGGTACAGTATAAAAAGTAATATCTATCATCTATCTCTTATTTGTCTTTTAGGGCCAATAATCTTTAACACTAAATACAAACTTCAATGTAAACTTAAAAAATAAATTGGCATAGTCCAAAAAAGTCTAAAAACACAGAATCTATACAATTTGTCATTGTAACATTCCAGTCCTAAACCCTAATTTAATTGCCATTTGACAAATTGAATAGTGCTGTAAATAAGGACATAACATCTTTTTGAAAATACCTTTTTAGTTACTGAAACACTTGCTTTTGGATACATGTTTAATAAATAAAAATTTCTTTAAATAATTATCTGATGGCCTTATTTAGACTTTTATTCAATTGACCGCATTGAAATTGATTAAGTATAAAATGTTAACACACTATTGATAACTATTTGTCATGAAAAACAACTTAACATCTCAAAATAAACTAATGGTACATTATTTTATTTTTACAGATTAACATGGCTGATAACGAGAGTAAACAAGAAAAGAAAAGACGCCAAGCTAGAGAACGACGACAGAGAGCAGACAGCCAGCAGACACCGGAGAAGAAGGAAATTCGACGAGAAAAAGAACGCAAAAGAATTGCAAGCAAAAGTCTGTCACTTGCAGAAATTAAAGATATGTCAAAAAAAACAACAAAGAAAATAAAGCATTTACAACCTGTTGCTCAAACATCAGATGACATTTTACCAGAAAAAATACAAGAGATACCAAAAAAAGCAACAAAGAAAATAAAGCATTTAGAACCGTTTCATGAAACATTACATGACATTTTACCTCAAACAATACAACATATACCAAGAAAAGCAACGAAAAAAAACAAAACATTTAGAACCTGTTGTTGAAACATTATATGACATTTCACCTGATGAATATGAAAGTCAAAATCCTATATGCTTTGCAAATTGTCCTCTACTCAAGTCTTTAGCAGTAGAGGTTCATAGTTGTGGGGACATGACTACTCAATGTCAGTTTTGTGAGGCTTATTATTTTAAACAGGAGAGACCCAGAGATGGACAATTTATTAGTTGTTGTCAAAAAGGCAAGTTCAAACTTCCAGAAAGGAAAGAATTTCCAATTTATTTACAAAATATTATGACTGAACCTACTTTTCAAAACTACAAAAATTTTAAGACAAACATAAGATCCTACAATAGTGCCATATCCTTTGCATCCATGGGGGCAACATTAGCTGCTAATGTACAAGGACATGGTCCTTACTGTTTTAAAGTCCAAGGACAAATTTATCATCGCATTTCCCATTTACATCCAGAGGAAGGAAATAAAAGAAAATTCGCTCAACTATATGTCCTAGATACAATGGAAGCTGTTGACCAACGTATGCAGATGGAAGAAAATAAAAAATGCTTACCCACTGTTTTCATAGAGCTAAATAACATTATGGACAACAATCCCTACAGTAAAGCTTATAAAAAATTGGCAGAAGTAGAAAATGAACAACTACTTCATTCACAAACACATCAATTACCAATGCCGAAGGTTAATATGGTGCTTAAAAGAGACAGACATACTGATAAACGTCGTTATAACTTGCCAACAACAAATGAGGTTGCAATGGTGTTTCAGAATGATGAAGGAGAACCACCATTTCAAAGAGACATTCGAATATATCCTAGAAATCAGGACCAACCGTTTATTAATATGAGTATCTTAAGTCCAAATTTAGATCCAATGACATTTCCCATCTTTTTCCCACACGGAGAAGCAGGTTGGCAACCAAAATTAACTCTTCCCAGTTACCCAAATGCTAAAGCCAGAATCCGAAATAATGTTTCTATGCTTGAATTTAAAGTAGCTCAAATTGCCATTCGCAATGTATTTAATCCAATTTTATGTGGTGGGAAACTAACACAACAATGGATTATTGATTCATATTTGCAAGTTGAGGCAAATAATTTAAACTTTATCAAATATCAACAAGATAAACTCCGTGTAGAACAATATTCTGGACTCATGGACTATGTTGCTGACGTGGCTACAAGCAGAGACATGACAGCTGGCAAAGCCATCATTTTACCATCTTCCTTTCAAGGATCTCCTCGGAATATGAGAGAAAGATACAATGATGCTATGGCTTTTGTGACAAAATTTGGCAAACCCGATCTATTTGTGACATTTACATGTAATCCACAATGGCCAGAAATTACACTAAATCTACTTGGACAAACTGCTTCAGATCGACCAGATTTAGTAGCCAGAGTTTTTAAGATTAAATTAAATGAATTAATACGTGACTTCACTATAAATCAGTTATTTGGCAAATGTCTTGCTTATGTATATACCATTGAATTTCAAAAAAGAGGCCTTCCACATGCACATCTTCTAATAATACTTCAAGAAAAAGATAAATTAGATACTTCAGACAAAGTGGATGCAGTCATTGTTGCTGAACTACCAGATCCAGAACTATATGGTAGACTATATGAGATTGTTACTCATCGCATGATTCATGGACCCTGTGGTGACCTTAATCCACAATCACCATGTATGGAAAATAATAAATGTTCCAAAGAATTTCCAAAAGATTATAGAGACAAAACCTATGCCAATTGTGATGGATATCCACTTTATAAAAGAAGAGAAGGAGATAGTGCCATTATTCGTGGAAAAAAAGTGGACAATAGATATGTAGTACCCTACAATCCACATTTACTCATGAAGTACAACGCCCACATCAACGTAGAAGCCTGCACTTCCATCAAATCCATTAAATATGTCTACAAATATATTTACAAAGGTTACGATGCAGCTACTGTAGTCGTCAAAAGTGCAGACAACCCTGAAAGTAGTGAGTTAGTACATGATGAACTTGCATCTCATGTAGATGCTTGCTATGTCAGTGCGCCAGAAGCTATGTGGCGGCTTTTAAAATTTGAAATGCATGATAGATCACATGCAGTATATAGGTTAGCAGTACATTTGCCACAACGACATTTAGTCTATTTCCATGCTGGAAATGAAATGAATGCATTGGCCCAAAGTGAAGATCGTCACACTACACTAACTGCATGGTTTGCATTAAATTCCACTGATGCTGAAGCAACACAATACTTATATATTGAAATTCCATATCACTATGTTTTTGTGAATGGATTATGGAGACCAAGAAAAACCAGAGGCAATAAAATTATTCCAAGAATTTACACAGTCAGTCCAAGAGATGTGGAACGTTTTTGCTTACGGATATTACTTTTAAATGTTCCTGGAGCACAAAGTTTTGAACACTTAAGAACTGTTAATGACATTGTATATGAATCCTTCCATTTAGCTGCAAGACATAGAAACTTACTCGCTGATGATACAGAGTGGGAAAGATGTTTAGAAGAAGCAGCACAATGTCAAATGCCACGACAGATGAGAGAACAATTTGCTTTTATTTGTATCTTCTCAAATGCTCCAAATGCATTAGCTTTGTGGGAGACTTTTAAAAGTAATATGGCTGAAGACTTTATGCGACGATACAATGAACCCATTGCACACTTAAAAGCGTTAATGGAAATCCAAGAAGTATTGTTAACTCATGGATTAAGTTGTGCAAGTTTTAATTTGCCTGATCCAGGTCTTATAGATGACATTAACTTTGAAGACTATGACATTCAACTACAAGCAGAAAGAACAGAAGAAAGACTTGCAACTTTAAATACACTACAATTGCAAGCATTTCATGCCATTAAAAATGCTATAGATGATGACATGGTGACAGAGCGTTACTTCTATCTTGATGGACCTGGCGGATCAGGAAAAACATATTTGTACAATTTATTAATGAGTTCAGTACGAGCCCAAGGAAAAATAGCAATGGCGTTTGCCACTACTGGAATTGCTGCACTTTTATTAGAAGGTGGAAGAACTGTTCATAGTGGATTTAAACTGCCAGTGCCTATTTTAGAAAATTCTGTGTCAGATATTCGCATGACATCCTTACAAGCAAAGAAATTGAAGAAATGTAAATTAATTATAATAGATGAGGCCACAATGATGTCATGCTATGCCCTCCAATGTATTGACCGGTTGCTTCGTGAAGTCATGGAGAATACTTTTCCATTTGGTGGAAAGGTAATGTTGTTGGGTGGCGATTTCAGACAAACATTACCTGTCGTTGTACATGGAAATCGAACTGACATTATCGAAACATGTATAAAGTCAAGTATAGTATGGAAACATTTTACCCATCTTCAACTGCAACAAAATATGAGATCAGAAGGCCAAACTGATTTCAATGATTGGCTTATTAAAATTGGAGAAGGCAGAACAGAAAAAATACTACATTTACCTGATGACACTGTAGAGATCCCACCTCATATGATTTGTCAACAAGATATTATATCGGCTATATTTGAAGGGAGCATAAATAACGAAGAATATTCCGAGCTTGCCAACCAAGTCATACTGACGTGTAAAAATAAAGATGCATTAATCCTCAATAATGAAATCTTAAAAAAAATGTATGCACCACAAAGAAATTATCACAGTGCTGATTCTGTACTTGCTGATGACAATGAAAGTCAGGCTAACTTTTCGACTGAATTCATAAACTCTTTAACTCCTTCTGGAATGCCACCACATATTTTGCAGCTAAAGAAAGGTGCAATTATCATGTTACTGCGAAATATGAACCCCAAAAAAGGCCTATGCAATGGCACAAGATTAATTGTTCAACAATTAAAGGACCATTTTATAGATGCTGAAATTTTAACTGGGACCCATAAAGGAGAGAGAGTTTTCATACCAAGAATAGATTTAGCACCAAGTGAAAGTAGTCTCCCTTTTATACTTCAAAGAAGACAATTTCCCATTATTATGGCATTTGCCATGACCATTAATAAATCACAAGGTCAAACTTTCAAATCTGTGGGTATTTTCTTGGAAGAACCAGTTTTTGCACATGGTCAATTGTACGTTGCGTTGTCACGGTGCAAAAATCCACAGGCTATTAAAGTTTACATTGAAAACAATGAAAGTCAAGGTGATTTATTAGAAGATGGACGTATTTTTACTAAAAACATTGTCTACTATGAAGTACTATAACTTTGAAGGATACAAATTAACGATGCCAAGATTTTTTTAAAGCATTGCAAAATACATAACAATTGGTTGTTTAATTCAGTCATAATTAATGGAAGTCATGTTTATGAATGATTTGCCTCACAAAATACTTGCCTTGCATTGTTAGTAAAAAATATGTTAAAATGTTAAGTCACTATGTTAATGTTTCTAATGTTACAAGTTTCAAAAATATATTTTCAAGTTATTTCATTCAACAGATTACAAAGTGGATTTTAAGAGGTCAAGCACCTTTTAAGTCACAATGTAAATATTGTCTGTTATCTTAAGATTACTACCTACATTAATGTTTATCGCCAGTTTATGTGCTCAGTAATAAATTACTTTAATTACGTACGTTTTAAGAAGAGTTTTACTGTATGCCTTACTCTACATTCAATGTATATTCAAGTTAACAATTATTCTGATAGAAATTGAATTTTAATACTGATTAATTTAAATGTCAATTGTTTTTACATTCAAATGTTAATACTTTTAATAAAAAATTAGGTTACAAAATGTATTCACTATGTTCCTGTTTATAATGTTCAAAATTATACCAATGTTTTGTTAACTTCTAAACTTACATAAAAAATAAAGTTCAAGTTTAAAAATATATACTTTGATGGTTATTGCTTACATATAGTTTAAACTTCATGTTAAAATTCGCGACGTTTAAAGAAGGCTTTTTACTTTTTGCTTTCCTATTCATTCAATGTATATTAAAGTTAACAATTCTTCAGATACTAATTACATTTAAAAAAACCATTACATCAACATTTTACAAAAATACACGTTCATATTAAAATACTTACAAGTGTCAAAAATATATGTTAATAACTAAACAACTTCACAAACATATACATCACATTGCCGTCATTTTTTGACGGGCAAGTCGCTAGTTAATATATATATGTGACAGTTGTATTGTGATATTAAACGATGTTTAGTTTTGTAAAATGTTCTCTTGGCGAACAATAATTTGTAAAGCATTTTGTATTAACATTTGAATGTAATAATAGTGGAACTTGAAATTAATCATTATTGCAAACTTTAGGCAATGTTTTTTTAACATGCAATTTGTATGTGAAGAATTGTTAACTTCAATATACATGAAAATTCGGAGAAAAGCAAACAGTAAAAACCCTTGTTGAAACGTACATAATTTTAACCTGAACTTTGTAATATATGTAAGCAAGAAACTTGAAAGTATATATTTTTAAACTTTAACTTTATTATTTGTGTAACTTTGGAACTTGACAAAACATTTGTATAACTTTGAACATTATAAACAGTAACATAGTGAATACATTTTTTAACATAATTTCGTATTAAAAGTATTAACATTTGAATGTAAAAACATTTTAACTTTAAAGTATATTTCAATATTTTAAACTTGAGGCAATGTTTTTTTAACATGCAATTTCTATTTGAATAATTGTTAACTTCAATATACATTGGGCCTCACTCTATTATCGTCCGCAGCCGTTGCGGGGCCGCAAGGACCGGCCGCAAGCTATTCGGCTATTCTATTCCCCTCCGGCCGGGGATTCCGGCAGGCTTGCGGCCGGTGCCTTGCTATCTCTTGCGGCCGCTCGCGCCGGAGGAAATCCTTTGGTCTAAAACGGCCGCAAGGAAATCGGCCGTAAGAAAATCCTTTTTGCAATTCAATTGCTCCGGGAACCCTCTCTGCAAGGCTAAAACCGAGCCGCATCTTACTTGCAGGAAAGAGGTCCCGCTAGCACCAATTAAGCACAAAATATAGCCCAAATAAAGCCATCCTGCACTTTGAGAAGACTATAAAGTGATTTTCGGTGTTAGCAAAAATAGCACAAAATTCCCCTATACTCAAATCCGTAAAATATATATTTTTTAATATACGTCAAATATCCATGTAAAAAGTCCACAGGGCTTGGAGCACCTCAGACCCGCCCACGCCGCAGCCGGAAAATTAACAGTTAATTTAAACTCGGGTTTGGGCTGATGTGCAAGCTTGAGAGTGGGTTACTTTTAATCCTCATGTCCCCCAATATGATCCCTAGCATTTACAGAGCTTTACAGAGCTGTCTGGAATTTATTTTTGACTTTTTAGATTTCAGAGCTAACGGCCGGTTGCAAGATTTACGGCCGGCCGTAAGAGGAGATCCTTGCGGGGCTGTTTAATTGAATTGCAAGGTAACGAGACCCCCGCAAAGGAATCGCAGCCTTACGGACGGTTTACGGACGATAATAGAATGAGGCCCATTGAATGCAGAGGAAGGCAAACAGTGAAAACTCTCTTTAAAATGTACCCAATGAAATAAATTCCTTCCTGACCACATGAACTGTCGATAAACATTAATACAGGGAGTAATCTTAACATAACAGACAATATTTACATTGTGTCTTAAAACGTGATTGAGCTGTTAACATGAACTTTGTAATATGTTGAAGTAAAGACTGTTAAAATATTGTTTTCCCAACTTGTAACAGAAACAGTAACATAGTTAATTAACATTTTAACATAATTATCACACATATAGTTGCAAGGCAAGTGTTTTGTGAGGTGAATCATCCATAAAGAGTCTTTCCATAAATTATGACTAAAATTGTTTCTTGTTTATTATTTTTGAATGTTTTTAATTTGTTTTCCTTGTGTTTTCTTTCTTTACTGAAAAGTTATAGTACTTCATAGTAGACAATGTTTTTAGTAAAAATACGTCCATCTTCTAATAAATCACCTTGACTTTCATTCTTTTCAATGTAAACTTTAATAGCCTGTGGATTTTTGCACCGTGACAACGCAACGTACAATTGACCATGTGCAAATACTGTTTCTTCCAGGAAAATACCCACAGATTTGAAAGTTTGACCTTGTGATTTATTGATGGTCATGGCAAATGCCATAATAATGGGAAATTGTCTTCTTTGAAGTATAAAAGGGAGACTACTTTCACTTGGTGCTAAATCTATTCTTGGTATGAAAACTCTCTCTCCTTTATGGGTCCCAGTTAAAATTTCAGCATCTATAAAATGGTCCTTTAATTGTTGAACAATTAATCTTGTCCCATTACATAGGCCTTTTTTGGGGTTCATATTTCGCAGTAACATAATAATTGCACCTTTCTTTAGCTGCAAAATATGTGGTGGAATTCCAGAAGGAGTTAGTGAGTTTATCAATTCAGTCGAAAAGTTGGCCTGACTTTCATTGTCATCAGCAAGTACAGAATCAGCACTGTGATAATTTCTTTGTGGTGCATTAATTTTTTTCAAGATTTCATTATTGAGGATTAATGCATCCTTATTTTTACACGTTAGTATGACTTGGTTGGCAAGCTCGGAATATTCCTGGTTATTTATGCTCCCTTCAAATATAGCGGATATAATATCTTGTTGACAAATCATATGAGGTGGGATCTCTACAGTGTCGTCAGGTAAATGTGGTATTTTTTCTGTTCTGCCTTCTCCAATTTTAATAAGCCAATCATTGAAATCAGTTTGGCCTTCTGATCTCATATTTTGTTTCAGTTGAAGATGGGTAAAATGTTTCCATAGTGTACTTGACTTTATACATGTTTCAATAATGTCAGTTCGATTTCCATGTACAACGACAGGTAATGTTTGTCTAAAATCGCCACCTAACAACATTACCTTTCCACCAAATGGAAAAGTATTATCCATGACTTCACGAAGCAAACGGTCAATACATTGGAGGGCATAGCATGACATCATTGTGGCCTCATCTATTATAATTAATTTACATTTGTTCAATTTCTTTGCTTGTAATGATGTCATGCGAATATCTGACACAGAAGTTTCTAAAATAGGCACTGGCAGTTTAAATCCACTATGAACAGTTCTTCCACCTTCTAACAAAAGTGCAGCAATTCCAGTAGTGGCAAACACCATTGCTATTTGACCTTGTGCTCGTACTGAACTCATTAATAAATTATACAGATTTTTCCTGATCCGCCAGGTCCATCATGTCATCATCTATTGCATTTTTAATGGCATTAAATGCTTGCAATTGTAATGTATTTAAAGTTGCAAGTCTTTCTTGTGTTCTTTCTGCTTGTAGTTGAATGTCATAGTCTTCAAAGTTTATGTCATCTATAAGACCTGGATCAGGCAAATTAAAACTTGCACAACTTAATCCATGAGTTAACAATACTTCTTGGATTTCCATTAACGCTTTTAAGTGTGCAATGGGTTCATTGTATCGTCGCATAAAGTCTTCAGCCATATTACTTTTAAAAGTCTCCCACAAAGCTAATGCATTTGGAGCATTTGAGAAGATACAAATAAAAGCAAATTGTTCTCTCATCTGTCGTGGCATTTGACATTGTGCTGCTTCTTCTAAACATCTTTCCCATTCTGTATCATCCGCTAGTAAGTTTCTATGTCTTGCAGCTAAATTGAAGGATTCATATACAATGTCATTAACAGTTCTTAAGTGTTCAAAACTTTGTGCTCCAGGAACATTTAAAAGTAATATCCGTAAGCAAAAACGTTCAACATCTCTTGGACTGACTGTGTACATTCTTGGAATTATTTTATTGCCTCTGCTTTTTCTTGTTCTCCATAATCCATTCACAAAAACATAGTGATATGGAATTTCAATATATAAGTATTGTGTTGCTTCAGAATCAGTGGAATTTAATTCAAACCATGCAGTTAGTGTAGTGTGACGATCTTCACTTTGGGCCAATGCATTCATTTCATTTCCAGCATGGAAATAGACTAAATGTCGTTGTGGCAAATGTACTGCTAACCTATATACTGCATGTGATCTATCATGCATTTCAAATTTTAAAAGCCGCCACATAGCTTCTGGCGCACTGACATAGCGAGCATCTACATGAGATGCAAGTTCATCATGTACTAACTCACTACATTCAGGGTTGTCTGCACTTTTGACGACTACAGTAGCTGCATCGTAACCTTTGTAAATATATTTGTAGACATATTTAATGGATTTGATGGAAGTGCAGGCTTCTACGTTGATGTGGGCATTGTACTTCATGAGTAAATGTGGATTGTAGGGTTCTACATATCTATTGTCCACTTTTTTTCCACGAATAATGGCACTATCTCCTTATCTTCTTTTATAAAGTGGATATCCATCACAATTGGCATAGGTTTTGTCTCTATAATCTTTTGGAAATTCTTTGGAACATTTATTATTTTCCATACATGGTGATTGTGGATTAAGGTCACCACAGGGTCCATGAATCATGCGATGAGTAACAATCTCATATAGTCTACCATATAGTTCTGGATCTGGTAGTTCAGCAACAATGACTGCATCCACTTTGTCCGAAGTATCTAATTTATCTTTTTCTTGAAGTATTATTAGAAGATGTGCATGTGGAAGGCCTCTTTTTTTAAATTCAATGGTATATACATAAGCAAGACATTTGCCAAATAACTGATTTATAGTGAACTCACGTATTAATTCATTTAATCTTAAAAACTCTGGCTACTAAAGCTGGTTGATCTGAAGCACTTTGTCCAAGAAGTAGATTTTGTGTAATTTCTGGCCATTGTGTATTACATGTAAATGTCAGAAATAAATCAGGTTTGCCAAATTTGGTGACAATAGCCATAGCATCATTGTATCTTTCTCTCATATTTCGAGGAGATCCTTGAAAGGAAGATGGTAAAATGATGGCTTTGCCAGCTGTCATGTCTCTGCTTGTAGCCACGTCAGCAACATAGTCCATGAGTCCAGAATATTGTTCTACACAGAGTTTATCTTGTTGATATTTGATAAAGTTTAAATTATTTGCCTCAACTTGCAAATAAGAATCAATAATCCATTGTTGGGTTAGTTTTCCACCACATAAAATTGGATTAAATCCATGTCGAATGGCAATTTGAGCTACTTTAAATTCAAGCATAGAAACATTATTTCGGATTCTGGCTTTAGCATTTGGGTAACTGGGAAGTGTTAATTTTGGTTGCCAACCTGCTTCTCTGTGTGGGAAAAAGATGGGATATGTCATTGGATTTAAATTTGGACTTAAGATACTCATATTAATGAACGGTTGCTCCTCATTTCTGGGATATATTCTAATGTATCTTTTAAATGGTGGTTCTCCTTCATCATTCTGAAACACCATTGCAACCTCATTTGATGTTGGCAAGTTATAACGACGTTTATCAGTATGTCTGTCTCTTTTAAGCAACATATTAACCTTGGGCATTGGTAATTGATGTCTTTGTGCATGAAGTAGTTGTTCATTTTCTACTTCTGCCAATTTTTTATAAGCTTTACTGTAGGGATTGTTGTCCATAATGTTATTTAGCTCTATAAAAACACTGTGTAACCATTTTTTATTTTCTTCCATCTGCATACGTTGGTCAACAGCTTCCATTGTATCTAGGACATATAGTTGAGCAAATTTTCTTTGATCTCCTTCCTCTGGATGTAAATGGGAAGTGCGATGATAAATTTGTCCTTGGACTTTAAAACAGTAAGGACCATGTCCTGGTACATTAGCAGCTAATGTTGCCCCCATAGATGCAAAGGATATGGCACTATTGTAGGATCTTATGTTTGTTTTAAAATTTTTGTAGTTTGGAAAAGTAGGTTCAGTCATAATGTTTTGTAAATAGATAGGAAATTCTTTCCTTTCTGGAAGTTTGAACTTGCCTTTTTGACAGCAACTAATAAATTGTCCATCTCTGGGTCTCTCTTGTTTAAAATAATAAGCCTCACAAAACTGACATTGAGTAGTCACGTCCCCACAACTATGAACCTCTACTGCTAAAGACTTGAGTAAAGGACAATTTGCAAAGCATATTAGATTTTGACTTTCATATTCATCAGGTGAAATGTCATATAATGTTTCAACAGGTTCTAAATGTTTAGTTTTTTTTGTGGCTTTTCTTGGTATATGTTGTATTGTTTGAGGTAAAATGTCATGTAATGTTTCATGAACCGGTTCTAAATGCTTTGTTTTTTTCGTTGCTTTTTTTTGTATTCCTTGTATTTTTTCAGCTAAAATGTCATCTGATGTTTCAGCAACAGGTTGTAAATGCTTTATTTGCTTGTTGGTTTTTTTTGTCATATCTTTAATTTCTGCAGGTGACAGTTTTTTGCTTGCAATTCTTTTACGTTCTTTTTCTCGTCTAATTTCCTTCTTCTCCGGTGTCTGCTGGCTGTCTGCTCTCTGTCGTCGTTCTCTATCTTGGGCCCTCATTCAATTGCGATTTGGGCAATTGAATAGTGCTCTAAATAAGCACATAACATATTTTTTTTAAATAAGTTTTTAGTTAGTGAAAACCTTGTTTTTGGATAGATGTTTAGTAACTTAAAACTTCTTTAAAAAAATATGTTATGTGCTTATTTAGACCCCTATTCAATTGGCCAAATTGCAATTGAATGAGGGCCTAGGTGTCTTTCTTTTCTTGTTTACTCTCGTTATCAGCCATGTTAATCTGTAAAAATAAAATAATGTATCTTTAGTTTATTTTGAGATGTTAAGTTTGTTTTCCTCAAAAATTGTTATCAACAGTGTGTTTACATTTTATACTTAATCAATTTCAATGTGGTCATTTGAATAGAGGTCTAAATAAGGTCATCATATAATTTTTTAAATATTTTTTTATTTAGTAAACATGTATCCAAAAGCAAGTTTTTCACTAACAAAAAAGTTTTTTGAAAAAAAATGTTATGGTTTTATTTACAGCACTATTCAATTTGTCAAATGGCAATTCAATGAGGGTGTAGGACTGGAAATGTCCAATGCAAAATTGTATAGAGTCTGTGTTTAGAGTCTTTTTTGGAGTATGCATTATTTTTTTCTGGCTACATTGAAGTTTGTATTTACTGTTAAAGATTATTGGCCCTAAAAGACAAAGAAGAGATAGCAGAAAAATGTGTTAATTATATTTTTTTCAAAGTTATAGTTACTGGTGTTTTTATTTTTATTTTATCTTCTGTTGACATCGATACAAAGTTAAGATATTTATTTATTTTTCAATTTTTTTACTTGTTATACTGTACCTTGGTTGAAGTTTGATTTCAAGCAGAATCTTTGTTGGTCCTGTGTTGAAAGCCTTCGTCCGATGGTCTGGTCCTGTGTTGAAAGTCCTCGTCCAATCGTCTGGTCCTCTGTTGAAAGTCCTCGTCCAATGGTGTAGTCCTCTGTTGAAAGTCCTCGTCCGATGGTCTGGTCCTGTGTTGAAAGTCCTCGTCCGATGGTGTAGTCCTGTGTTAAAAGTCCTGGTCCGATGGTGTAGTCCTCTGTTGAAAGTCCTCGCCCGCTGGTCTGGTCCTCAGTTGAAACTCCTGGTCCGATGTTCTTCACTCAGTATCTGTTGTAAAATAAAACTGAAAATGTTATTTGATTTGAATGTATTTGTATTAACTAAAAATGACATTATTTCTGTGTATTGTATCTGTTATGGTGAATTTTTCTACTATTTATTTGTTTGTGCAAGCTTTTCAAAATACTTTAAATGTAGTTTTATATTGCATAGATAATTTTTTTATACTGTAATTATTTTTTTGTGAATTATTTTGTATATGATTGCACTGGTTTTAGCATTATCCTATTTTCTGTTCCGCACTTTTGATATACTTATTTAGGCTTCTTTGTAAGGCTTATAGGTTGTTAAAGATTCTTAAATACTAAAGAAGAATATTAATTTAGTTTGCTATGTGTTTGTGTGAGTTTTTTTAAAATCCTGTTTGTTGCGCACCAAAAGTGGTATGCTTATTTATGCTTCTTTCTAAGACTTATACGTTCTTAAACATTAATTAAGAATATTAATTTAGTTTCCTATGTGTTTGTGTGAGTTTTTTGACAATCCTGTTTAGTACACACCACTTGTGGTATGCTTATTTAGGCTTTTTTCTAAGGCTTATAGGTAGTTAAACATGAAATAAGAATATCAATTTAGTTTGCTATGTGTTTGTGAGAGTTTTTCTACAATGCTGTTTGGTGCGCACCACTTTAGGTATGCTTAGTAAGGCTTCTTTGTAAGGCTTATAGGTTGTTAAACATGAAATAAGAATATTAATTTACTTTGGTATGTGTTTGTATGAGTTTTTGTAAAATCCTGTTTGGTGCGCACCACTTGTGGTATGCTTTTTTAGGCTATTTTCTAAGGCTTATAGGTTGTTAAACATTAAATAAGAATATTAATTTACTTTGCTATGTGTTTGTGTGAGTTTTTGTACAATCCTGTTTGGTGCGCACCACTTGTGGTATGCTTATTTAGGCTTTTTTTCTAAGGCTTATAGGTTGTTAAACATTAAATAAGAATATTAATTTACTTTGCTATGTGTTTGTGTGAGTTTTCCTACAATCCTGTTTGGTGCGCACCACTTTTGTTATGCTTATTTAGGCTTTTTTTCTAATGCTTATAGGTTGTTAAACATTGAATAAGAAAGTTAATTTAGTTTGCTATGTGTTTGTCTGAGTTTGTTACAATCCTGTTTTGTGTGTACCACTTTGTGTGTACCATATGTTGCATACTTTGGGCCTCATTCAATTGCAATTTGGCCAATTCAATAGGGTCCTCATTCAATTAGAAGTTTGTAAATTGAATAGGTCTCTATATAAGCACATAAAAAAAATTTTGACAGAAGTTTTTAGTTGGTGAAAACCTTGGTTTTGGATAGAGGTTCAGTAACTAAAAAGTTTGTTTAAATTTTTTTGTATGTGCTTATATAGAGCCCTACTCAATTGGGCAACTCGGAATTGAATGAGGCTTTAGGGGTCTAATTAAGCACATAACATATTTTTTTTAAAGAAGTTTTTAGTTCGTAAACATCTATCCAAAATCAAGGTTTTCACTAACTAAAAACTTCTTTAAAAAAAATATGCTATGTGCTTATTTAGACCGCTATTCAATTGGTCAAATAGCAATTGAATGAGGGCCTTTGGTTGCTGCATTTGCATTTGTTATATTGTCGGGGCCTGATTCAATTGCGTTTTGGGCAATCGAATAGGGCTGAATATGACCACAGAGCAAATTTTTTTACAGAAGTTTTTAGTTAGTGAACTTGTATCCAAAAGCAAGGTCTTCACTAACTAAAAAGTTCAGTAAAAAAATATGCTCTGTGCTTCTATAGAGCCCTATTGAAATGGGCCAATTACATTAAAATTAGGCCCTCGGGCATTAAAGATATATAGGTCCTCATTCAATTTCAATTTTGCCAATTGAAGAGGGCTCTATATAAGCACATAACATATTTTTTGACGGAAGTTTTTAGTTAGTGAAGACCTTGATTTTGGATAGAAGTTCAGTAAATAAAAAGTTCTGTATAAAAAATATGTTATGTGCTTATACAGAGCCCTATTCAATTGGCCAACTCGCAATTGAATGAGGCTCATAGTTTGTTTCTTTTTTTATACTTAATACTTTACCTTGATTGAAGTTTCGAATGACAGAGGGTCCCCTCCGGCCAATCTTAATCCGCCGGTCTTCTTGTAGTGTCTGTTTGAAAAAGAAAGTGAAATGGTTAATTGTATATTTCTTCTTTGTGATTTAGCAAAGCATGGCCTTTTCAGCATGTAATGTATTGTTCTATCTTACCTGTTCTTCTTTGTTGGTGTTCTTTAAAAGGGATTGTGCTTCACAATGCACGGTGCAAATTGTTGAGTGACGCTGTTGATGCAGAGTCTGTTTGAATATTAAAAGAAGTAGAAAGATTGAGTTTTAGGTAATATATTGAATTGCACTAAATTAATGTCATTTAAATATACTTCTGTAATTATTTTCAATTAACATTATTTTTTTGGGGGGCTACACACATATGTCACAAACATGAAGCACATTTTCAGAGTTCAATGTAATTTTTTTCTGTGCGTGTGACATATCACTATAGATGAATGATATTTTAATTGTTAAATGAACCTTATTTTTTGTTTTTGCCAACACACATAAATGTGTGTGTGATATGTGACTATAGATGATACACATATATGTGCGTGTCACATATCAGTATACATGACTCATAATTTAATATTACAATTTCTTTTTTTTCTAATGTCATTTAAATGTAGTTGTTTAATTAGTTTTTATTTAAGATCATTTTGTTGCAGGGGCAATACACATAAATGTGCGTGTCACATGTCACTATACATGATACACATATATGTGCGTGTCACATGTCACTATACATAAACCCCTTTTTGATATTGAAATTTTTTTTTTTTGTTTGTTAAATGAACCTTATTTTTTTTGTGGGCCTACACACATAAATATGTGTGTGACATGTGACTATACATGATAGACATAAATGTGCGTGTGACATGTGACTATACATGATCAAACTAAATGTGCGTGTGACATGTGACTATACATGATAGACATAAATGTGCGTGTGACATGTCACTACATAAATCAATTTTTTTTTTTGTGGTGTCTTTATAATTAAATGTAATATATTATAGCTTACCTCTCAGTTGTAATTTGCACAGTGTAAAGTAGTAAATTAGGAAACAATTCTCTTCTGAAGTAAGACCAGCAGTTAACTCTGAAGTCACTCTGTTCATCACCTGAATAGAAATGTAGAAATTTCTGGAAAGTAAGCAGTATTTATAACCTTGTAGAAATTTCTGGAAATTAGGCAGTATTTTTTTAAACTTTTAAGTGCCTCAGAAAGTTATAACGCAATACGCATGCGCTATTTGCGTTCCAGCTTACATTTGCGTTCCATCCGCCATTTTGTGCGTAGTAGTGTTCAAAATGGTGTTTAACTGTGACTGTGGTACGTTCCGCATAGTATGTGTTTCATTTTTCCGAGTTACTGCAGTGTAGTTACGTCTGAAGCCTCGTTTTCATTTTGTTTGGCGGCCATTTTTTCTGTCGCTTAGCCGATTTTCGGCCGTTTAAAGTCATTTTTTCAACTTAAATGGACGTGTAAATGAACTTTTGGAGGTGCCTGATGCCCCCCTTGCTGTAAGTAAGCTTTTTATGTGTTTGTTGTGTTTATTTCTTGTGTTTGTGATGTTTTGATGCGCAGCGTTTGTAATGGGTCTTTCGCGGCCGTATTTTTTTCCGATGCGGCCGTATTTTGTTGCGATATTGTCATATTTTTTTGCGATATACGCAGTTAGCTTTTACGTGTACGACGCAGTGTATTTGTTTGTAAGTCGTGCGTATGTGTGTTAAGAGCATGTGAAGGGCCTTTTTTACTGTTTTTTTGTTAAGTCTTGCTTGTGTGTGTCTGGGTGTAAGCGGGTGTGAGGGGCCTTTGAGTTTTTTTTGTTAAAAAGTTGTGTATGTGTGTGTTAACACAGCCGACATTGGGATGCTCCCACCACCGCAAATGCGGACCCTCGCTTCGCGAGGATCCGCATTTGCAGGGACGTTGTTGGTTTTTTGTTGGCTGGGAGGTTGGGTTTATTTTGTTTAAACAGTCGTGTGTGTGTATGTGTGTGTTAACACAGCCGACGTTGAGCCTCCACCTCCGCAAATGCGGACCCTCGCTTCGTGAGGATCCGCATTTGCGAGGACGTTGGGATGCTCCCACCACCGCAAATGCGGGCCCTCGCTTCGCGAGGACCCGCATTTGCGAGGAACTGCGTCCCTCGCTTCGCGAGCCCGCAAGCGTGAGCAACGGCCCCTACGCTCACAACTATATATGTGATCATCTAATATTTTCTATTATAAACAATTTTTTGCTGTCTGCCCTTTGCAATAGCTGCTCTGGCCTTCTCTATCAAGGTAACAGTGGGGAAAGCTATGGTGAATAATACTGGGAGGTCGAGCGCAAATATGGCAAATCATAAGAAAAGTATGTGTAATGCTACTTAGAGCAAACATTTGGACAATATTATTGGTGGTGAGTGTAAAGATATCACAATTCAAAGGTGTCAATTCTATGGTGCTCAGCCTTCTTTATGGTCTATTTCTCACATCTGCATGGTACTAATGGGAATACCATAGTTCTAACTTTGTGGACCTATGTTGATTGTGTAATATCTTTACTTTTAAAAAAACTTCTCCATACTTCCCTTGGAGAAGCAAACATATTTTTATTGCATGGCTGCAGTCACCATCCATAGAGGTATTGGAGCCCAAGAAAATAAAATATTTCACTGCCTCCACTTGTATCCATAAGATTATCTTGGCAAAAATGAGTGGGTTTCCAGTTTCTTCTCAAGTGGATTATGAGTTATCTGACATCACTGATATTACCTGCCAATTATTGGGTGAACCTACAAGGTATAGCTCACAGCTTCATTGACGCACACAAGTCCCTACACCATGATAAGGTAGCACTCCATAAGGGGTCCATAGCAATACCACCCACAGAATTACATGAAAACACTAAACACTAGCCCCAACTTCCTTCCACTCCACCCTATGTATGTATGAAAAGCTTAGAACAAGGGAATTGGTCTCTTGTTGGCTAACCACTTAGAGGAATAAACTTTAAGGGATTTTGGAGACAAGGAAGGCCACCTTGGGTTTGTTTTTATGACAAGCCCAGAGGATTCAGAACCAGTGATTTTACACTTACATGATTGTTAACTAGCGAGGAAAACTAATATTCTGTGGCTGAAGAAAAGTCCTCTGATCTTCACATACACTTCAGGTTTTGAGAGGTCATTGGATGTGGGTGTCATGGGAGTTCCACCCTAACCTTAAAAAGCTGATTGTGACAGCTACTCCACCCTTTCAAATTCAGATCTTAAAATGATGCTTGGTGGAGTGGCTCTGATCGGGATCAATAGTAACACCCAGTCCCATAGTATCAAGCGGTGGTAGGGTATTAAGGGCATCCAGGGGTGGCTATGGACAGCATTCCAGTAGGTCCCCATTTGTAATCCAAGGACTGTCTGGTAGCATAGCCAATAGGGACCACAGAAGATCAACTGGCAGCGCAACCTCCCAAGGTAAGAGCAGTAGAAGAGTCTGTCCTGCTGAACCCAGAACATGATTGTACTCCTTTGTAGAAAACAGCCAGCTCCATGCTGACCTTTTGAGCAACTTCTGTGGTGACCCCGGAGGATCAGTCATTCAGGGTCCACCACAAATCTGTTCAGATGCCGGTGAGTCATTCCACTCCAGTCCATTGGACTTGCTGCTGGAGGGGATTTCTTGGCTGCCAGTGTCACTATCAGCTACTAGCAATAACTCTGATCTCTCTCTTGTTGTAGCAGTCGGTTCTTCTGGCACCTCCTCATCCACTGTTTTTTCTGTGGCATGGGCTCAGCCAGAGGTCCACCATGACACCATCCAAGACGGACTCCAGCATATCTTTACATTCTGACCTTGATCCAAAAAGATATGGTCTTGAACTGCCTTGAGGTGCCGAGATGCATCCTCATCATCCACGCACGATTGAGGAGGTGCACCAGGTACTGCAAACAATCAAGGGACATGTCTGTGAAGCTGATATGCCAGGCGGGGCATGCCTGCAATAGCTGATGGGTGGACCAGCACACTCGTACCCTATATGAGGCAAAGCATGTCGTACTACTGGAGTAATTCCAATATGCAAGAGTGGATTCCTGACCAAAAGCCTACCACCGGAGAAGCAGCACCATTATTTGCCAATCATTATTGAGAGACACAAGAAGAGCCAACGACATTGTACTCAGCTTAGCTTCTCTGTATCCTATCGGGAAGTCAGATCTTGAGCAGGAGTTGGGGTACCAACCTGACTGCTGGCTCCTGCTCAGAATCTCGCTTTGATCTGTAGTGCTATGCGTGCCACCCAATGGAGGGATTATCCCAACCAGTCCTGGAAAGCTGAATCTACACCAGTCCAATAATTATTTTATTTTGACAACTGTGATACACCCGGACATAGTAAGTGACTCTGCAGTTCTATCCAAAGGAGGTGTAACGGAGCTGAGACACGCAGTCCAAAATCTCCGCTGGTATACGATAAAATACCCACAAGGCACTACAGTTTCACCATCCCCGACCTCCCATATTGGACGACACACAATTTGGGAGTCAAATGAATACTGACTTTATTTTGTTATTGCAGAAATATTTATACATCTCTTTGGCCACAGGTAATACACATGCCCATATTTGGCCACACACAATACACATAAAGAGAACAATAGGGGGGTCACACCTCCCTGGCAACTTTGATACAATCAGACATTGATTCAATTACACTTCTTTGTTCTTATCTGAGAATGAAAACACTTTGGAAAATGCAAGGATCCTTTACAACTTGCTTATCTCTTGAATCTCTGTAACAGGATTATCTATTAGCCTAGGTCTGCAAAAGTCTGGCTAATATTCTGAGCCAATATATTCTGTAGAACATAAAACAACATTTTTACAGTACAGCAATGTGATCATATTTTAACCAAGAATTACATAATCATAAAACAGGGTAAAACAGTGATGGGTTCCGCTACACACCTCCCCCGTGACCATAAGCCGGCATACACGGTCTGATCCCAACGGATCGGCCTGGGGATGTCCAGACAAAAGTATTTGTTGGTCAATTCTCTAGTTTGACAACCCATCAGCATTACTGCAATTCACATTTACTCACATTTCCCATATCCCCAGATAGCTGGGATCTGAGCGCACAAAACCACCGAATAGCGCTCAGATCCTCTTCACACAGTTCAATTGCCATGTAGCTAAAGTCTTTCCCATAGTCTTTCATTATATGAATGGGCTTTATGGCACAGTTATCTGGGGTATCATGGTTCACACAGGGCAAGTACAGAATGACCCCCCTGTATGTAAAGTGCCAGAATGAGTGACTTACACTCTGGTATGGCCGAACACTGGTTCCAAAGGGCAATATGTACCAGGGCCATAGTCGCAGGGCAGGAGGCTGGCAAACAGTCCTCTCCAAGCCAAAGTGGCGAAGGGCACTTCGTCACACATCTCCCCTTTGGGGGGAAGTCTAACCAGGTACCTGGATATTTTGCTGTGGTGATGGGGCAACACGCTGAGGGGACTTGAGGGGCAGAGGCCAGCGGCACTCTGCCCTGATGCCAGCTCTTCTGCTGGTATAACCTGCAGGACATCCTGCTCTGTACAAGGGACAAAGGGAGGGCAGAGGCCGACTGCACTCTGCCCCGCTGTCAGCTCTTCTGCTGGGGTACTTGGGACATATTCCGGCTCAGTAGCCAGGGAAACGTGGGGGTCAGTGGGGGTTAACATTTCCTCTGTTAACCCTGGGGCCACATTAGAAGTTAGCTGGGGAGGGGAATTTGTACTTACCCCCTCCCCCGGTTGTCCCAGTGACGGTAGTTGGGGATCTTGACAAGCTGTGGGCGCAGAGACCACGGTCCCATCTGCGCCGTCTGGGAGATTGGTGTCTCCCCTGGTTAGGGTAAACTGTCGCTGGGGGGAAGGACGACACCTTCTGCCCCCTGTGTTTCACACTGCTGCTAGGGGGGAAGGACGACACCTTTGGCCCTCTGGGGTACCCACTGCCGCTGTGGAGGAAGGTCGACACCTTCTGCTCCCTGAGGTACACACTGCCGCTGGGGGGGAAGGACGACACCTTCTGCCCCCTGGGGTTCACACTGCCGCTGGGGGGGAAAGGACGACACCTTATGCCCCCTGGGATTCACACTGCCGCTGAGGGGGAAGGACGACACCTTCTGCCCCCTGGGGTTCACAATGCCGCTGGGGGGAAAGGACGACACCTTCTGCCCCCTGGGGTTCACACTGCCGCTGGGGAGGAAGGACGACACCTTCGGCTCCCTGGGGAACACACTGCCGCTGGGGAGGAAGGACGACACCTTCTGCCCCCTGGGGTTCACACTGCCGCTGGGGAGGAAGGACGACACCTTCGGCCCCCTGGGGTACACACTGCTGCTGGGGAGGAAGGACGACACCTTCAGCTCCCTGGGGTACACACTGTCGCTGGGGGGGAAGGACGACACCTTCGGCCCCCTGGGGTACACACTGCTGCTGGGAGGTGGAATTAGTTGGAGTATTCCACGTGGAGCGGTTTCTGTTTCTGGGACAGTCTCTCTGCATGTGACCCTGCTGGTTACACGTGTGGCACCTGATGTACCGTGGAGGGGTTTGGTAGTTCCCACCACCCGGACGCAGTGCTGGGGGGGTTAATGGTGGGAGGTGGGTTAGCAGCTCCCCAGATGGACCGCTCCCGTGCCCGCTGCTTTTCCATTATGGATTTGTGGACATCTGTCATTAACCATTCCAAGGTTTTCATGGGAAGCGTACCTGGGAAAAAGGCCAGTCTGCTTTGGAGTTCTCTTCCAAACTCATTCTGTGGGGTAATACGAGGTACTGTAACCATGAGTTCCTTTCTGTCTGCATCCCTGTAGTCCGCGGCCGCCTCCTCCTCCTCATGATGGAACGCTGTCTGAAAACTAGCCGGTTCCATCCTGCTGTAGCCAGGGGCGCTGTACGGATACTAGCGTTGCCCTCAATTTGTACTCCACGGAATGGTGTCTCCTGTAGCTGTCCTTCTGACCGTGGGAACAATCCCGCCACTTGCCAACAAATGTAACGGAGCTGAGACACGCAGTCCAAAATCTCCGCTGGTATACGATAAAATACCCACAAGGCACTACAGTTTCACCATCCCCGACCTCCCATATTGGACGACACACAATTTGGGAGTCAAATGAATACTGACTTTATTTTGTTATTGCAGAAATATTTATACATCTCTTTGGCCACAGGTAATACACATGCCCATATTTGGCCACACACAATACACATAAAGAGAACAATAGGGGGGTCACACCTCCCTGGCAACTTTGATACAATCAGACATTGATTCAATTACACTTCTTTGTTCTTATCTGAGAATGAAAACACTTTGGAAAATGCAAGGATCCTTTACAACTTGCTTATCTCTTGAATCTCTGTAACAGGATTATCTATTAGCCTAGGTCTGCAAAAGTCTGGCTAATATTCTGAGCCAATATATTCTGTAGAACATAAAACAAGTGGATTTACCTTAAAGAGTAAAGGCTGAGAAACTGCAGAGTGCACTAATTGTGCCCAGGTGAGAGGGGTGTGGCTTGACTGTTAAACTTGTATAAAAGGTTTGTGAGCTGGTTTGGGGTCTGTTTACAAGTGGATTTACCTTAAAAAGTAAAGGCTGAGAAACTGCAGAGTGCACTAATTGTGCCCAGGTGAGAGGGGTGTGGCTTGACTGTTAAACTTGTATAAAAGGTTTGTGAGCTGGTTTGGGGTCTGTTTACAAGTGGATTTACCTTAAAAAGTAAAGGCTAATAAACTGCAGAGTGCACTAATTGTGCCCAGGTGAGAGGGGTGTGGCTTGACTGTTAAACTTGTGTAAAAGGTTTGTGAGCTGGTTTGGGGTCTGTTTACAAGTGGATTTACCTTAAAAAGTAAAGGCTAATAAACTGCAGAGTGCACTAATTGTGCCCAGGTGAGAGGGGTGTGGCTTGACTGTTAAACTTGTATAAAAGGTTTGTGAGCTGGTTTGGGGTCTGTTTACAAGTGGATTTACCTTAAAAAGTAAAGGCTAATAAACTGCAGAGTGCACTAATTGTGCCCAGGTGAGAGGGGTGTGGCTTGACTGTTAAACTTGTATAAAAGGTTTGTGAGCTGGTTTGGGGCCTGTTTACAAGTGGATTTACCTTAAAAAGTAAAGGCTAATAAACTGCAGAGTGCACTAATTGTGCCCAGGTGAGAGGGGTGTGGCTTGACTGTTAAACTTGTATAAAAGGTTTGTGAGCTGGTTTGGGGCCTGTTTACAAGTGGATTTACCTTACAAGTAAAGGCTGATAAATTGCAGAGTGCACTAATTGTGCCCAGGCGAGAAGGCAGAAGTTAATAGAAACCGGAGAAGGGGAACTTGTGAGCTTGCGAACATTTTCAGTATCAAGTACAATTCTAGTAAAAGCCTAGGAGTTTAAATAAAAGGAGGGCCTTCAAAGAAAAGGGAGGGCAGATTTATAGTGCAAAGGAGGAAAACTTTATATAAATATATTATATTATATTCTTTATTTTTCCCACTGAAATTTCGTAGACAATAATAATAATTATGAGTCAGTCCAGTGGCAACCTTATTCAGTGTACATCCTGTCAAATGTATGCACTACTGGAACATATGATCCAGGGTCCATACCTCTGTGACAGGTGTGAGCATGTTGCCTCTTTGGAAGCTCAAATTGAAGATCTGGAGAGGAGAATTGCAGCACTTAGTGATATTGCTCCACTGGAAAGGGAATTGGTGCTCACGGAGCACAGTTTAGCTGGGCCTAGTATGGAGGGAGGAGCTGGGGCTAGGGAGGATGGCCAGGGAGGTAGCTGGGTTACAGTTACAAGGGGAAGCAGGGGGAACAGGAGGAGGCAGGCCAGTTCTGAGTTGTCAAACACCAACAGATTTGCCAGATTGAGTGAAACTGTTGGCGATGTCCATTCAGGAATGGCAATGCCAGATAGAGCTGTTCCCTCTAACAGCCGGGCGAACAGCTCTACTGGAGAAGAGGGAGGGCAGAATAGGCAGAGCAACAGACATGTTTTGGTGGTAGGGGACTCTATTATTAGGAAGGTGGACAGGGTAATTTGTCACCCAGATCCCAGCAATCGAACAGTTTGCTGTCTCCCGGGTGCTCGGGTTCGGCATGTTGTGGATCGGGTGGATAAATTATTGGGAGGGGCTGGTAATGAACCGGCGGTCTTGGTACACATTGGTACCAATGACAAAGTTAGTGGAAGATGGAGCGTCCTAAAGAATGATTTTAGAGAATTAGGGAATAAGCTTAAAGCAAGGACCTCCAAGGTAGTATTTTCTGAGATACTACCAGTGCCACGTGCTAGCCCAGGGAGGCAGAAGGAGCTTAGGGAGGTTAATGCGTGGCTAAAAAAGTGGTGCAGTGCAGAGGGTTTTGGGTTTTTAGAGCACTGGGCTGACTTCTCACTTGGGTACAATCTCTATAGCAGGGATGAGGGCGCTTTTGTGCTAGGGAATAGGATGGTAGAACGGCTGGGGGAGTTTTTAAACTTGTAGGTGGGGGGGAGGGACTATATAGAAGTATTGGGGTAAATAGGGTAGAGAGGGAAAGGGATGAATTATTTACCCATGGGGGAGGAGAAGGGGGGAGGGTTACAATAGAAAGTAGGGAGATATTAATAGGGGCCTCAAATACAGTGGCAGGCACTTCACATCAGCAGAGCCATAGCAACATAAAGTGTATGATTGCAAACGCAAGAAGTTTGCCTGGGAAAATGGATGAGCTGGAAATATTAGCAGTACAAGAAAAATGGGGCTTAATAGGCATTACGGAAACATGGTGGGATGAATCTCATGACTGGACTGTTAATCTGGATGGTTATAACCTATTTAGGAAAGATAGGGGCAATGGTAAAAGAGGAGGAGGGATCTGTCTTTATGTTAAGCCTGAATTTAAGCCTATAGTTAGAGAAGATATTTATGCTGGCACTAACGGCATCATTGAATCCTTGTGGGTTGAGCTAAATAGTGGAGGAGCTAATTCTAAATGCATATTGGTGGGAGTATGCTATAAACCCCCAAATATAGCTGAAAGTGAGGAAATACAATTATTGTTACAGATTGGAAATGCAGCTAAGCATGGGCAAGTTCTAATAATGGGAGACTTTAATTACCCTGATATAAACTGGATAAACGAGACCAGCAGCTCAGCTAAGGGGAGCAGGTTCTTGAGTACACTCAGGGATCATTATCTAGCCCAGGTAATACAAGAACCTACTAGAAATGGGGCCATCTTGGATTTAGTCATCACAAGTAATATTGATATAATATCAAATGTAAAAATAGGGGAACCCTTGGGGAACAGTGATCACAACACAGTCTCATTTGAGATTGAATACAAAAAACAGAGTTGTAAGGGGCCAACAAAAACTCTAAATTTTAAAAGCGCTAACTTTAATGGGCTACGGGCAGCAATACAACATATAGACTGGGACAAAGAACTTACAGGGAAGAATACTGAAAATAAATGGACAACATTCAAATCCTTACTAAATAAACATACTCATCAGCATGTACCATGTGGAAATAAAATAAATAGGAGTAAATCACATCCCATGTGGCTTAACAATGACTTAAAGATCATGATGAGGAAAAAGAAGTATGCATTTAAATTATACAAGAAGGAGGGAACAGAGGCATCTTTATGTGACTATAAGGAAATCAACAAGGCTTGCAAAAGGGCTATTAGACTGGCTAAAATAGAAAATGAGAAGTCAGTTGCAATGGAAAGTAAGACTAACCCTAAAATATTTTATAAATATATTAATGGGAAGAAGGCCAGGAAGGAATCGATAGGACCATTACAATGTGACACAGGCCATCTGATAATTAGTGACCAGGAAAAGGCAGATGAGCTAAATAGGTTCTTTTCTTCGGTTTACACAAGGGAGGTACCAGTGGTTGGGACACTGCAACATAATGGGGCTACACTACCTTCACTAAATAATTGGTTAACGCAGGAAGAAATACAAAAGAGGTTGGAGAAAATAAATGTTAATAAAGCCCCAGGTCCTGATGGAATACATCCAAGGGTACTGAGGGAGCTGGGTTCTGTAATAGCCAAACCATTATATCTAATCTTTAAAGACTCGCTCACTACAGGGTCTCTACCAGATGACTGGAGAAAAGCAGAGGTGATACCTATATTTAAGAAGGGATCTAGAGCAAATCCGGGGAATTATAGACCAGTGAGCCTCACTTCTGTAGTTGGGAAGCTTTTAGAAGGGTTAATAAGGGACAGAATACAAGAATATGTCTATTTGAACAGGATCATAGGTAGCAGTCAACATGGATTTATGAAGGAAAGGTCGTGTCAGACCAATCTAATTAGTTTTTATGAGGAGGTTAGTAGGAACTTGGATAAGGGCAACTCAGTGGATGTAGTCTTTTTAGATTTTTCAAAGGCATTTGATACAGTGCCACATGGAAGACTAGTGAGCAAACTAAGGGATACAGGAATTGCAGTAAATATCTGCTCATGGATCGAGAGCTGGCTAAAAGACAGGAAGCAAAGGGTTGTTGTAAATGGAACATACTCCGATTGGTCTAATGTGATAAGTGGGGTTCCTCAGGGCTCAGTATTGGGTCCTCTCCTTTTTAACATATTTATTAATGACATTGAAGTAGGACTCGAATGTAGTGTCTCCATTTTTGCTGATGACACTAAGTTGTGCAAGGTAATAAAATCAGATAATGATGTACTTTCCCTACAAAAGGATTTGCATAAATTAGAGAAATGGGCGGCTAAATGGCAGATGAGATTTAATACAAATAAATGTAAGGTTATGCATTTGGGAAGGAAAAATAGCCAAGCAATCTATAATCTTAATGGAGCAAATCTAGGGGTATCAGATATTGAAAGGGATTTGGGAGTACTAGTGGACAACCACCTAGGTAACAGCGCTCAAAGCCAAGCAGCGGCTGCAAAGGCAAATAAAATATTAGCATGTATTAGGAAGGGTATAGAAGCCAGGGAAGAAGATATAATTCTGCCACTATACAAATCTCTAGTACGCCCTCATTTGGAATATGGAGTACAATTTTGGGCACCACCTCACAAAAAAGACATCTTAGAGCTGGAAAAAGTACAGAGAAGGGCTACAAAACTAATAAGGGGAATGGAGGGGCTAAGTTATGAAGAAAGACTAGCAAAATTAAACTTATTTTCGCTAGAAAAAAGGCATCTAAGAGGAGATATGATTACGTTATTTAAATACATCCAGGGTCCATATAAGGCTTTGTCAAGTGAGCTTTTTGTAGCAAGAGATTTTCAACTGACAAGAGGACATCCGTTGAGGTTAGAGGAAAAAAGATTTCACCTTAAACAAAGAAAAGGGTTCTTCACAGTTAGGGTGGTTAAGCTGTGGAATTCTCTACCAAAGGAGGTGGTGACAGCGAATTCGATAGACAACTTCAAAAAGGGGTTAGATATATTTCTGAATAAAGAGGGCATTCAAGGCTATCCTAGATAACTAGCGAAGGAATATTGATCCAGGGAGAAATTTGATCGCCAGTTTCTGGAGTCAGGAAGAAATTTTGCTTTTTTTCCCCCTTATGAGACAATTGGCAAAGTTTCAATGGGGTTTTTTTTTATGTTTGCCTTCCTCTGGATCAATTAACAATAATTAACAATTAACAATAATAATAAATAGTCCAAATTAAAAAGATCAATAGAGATCTAAAAAGGTTGAACTTGATGGACTAACTCTTTATTCATTCTCCAATACTATACTATTAATAATTATTTAATCAATAATTTAATTAATAACTAATCCGCATATTGCAGATCAGAGGAGATCTTAACAGGTTGAACTTGATGGACTGAAAGTCTTTTTTCAACCTTAATTACTATGTAACTATGTAACTATATCTACAGTACAGCAATGTGATCATATTTTAACCAAGAATTAAATAATCATAAAACAGGGTAAAACAGTGATGGGTTCCGCTACAGGAGGGGAGAGAGGAAAAGAGAGCAGTGCAGAGGGGGAGAGAGGAGGAGAGAGCAGTGCAGAGGGGGAGAAAGGAGAAGAGAGCAGTGCAGGGAGGGAGAGAGGAGGAGAGAGCAGTGCAGAGGGGAAGAGAGGAGGAGAGAGCAGTGCAGAGGGGAGAAAGGAGAAGAGAGCAGTTCAGAGGCGGAGAGAGGAGGAGAGAGCAGTGCAGAGGGGGTAGAGGAGGAGAGAGCAGTGCAGAGGGGGAGAGAGCAGTGCAGAGGAGGAGAGAGGAGGAGAGAGCAGTGCAGAGGGGGAGAGAGGAGGAGAGAGCAGTGCAGAGGGGGATAGAGGAGGAGAGAGCAGTGCAGAGGGGGAGAGAGGAGGAGGGAGCAGTGCAGAGGAGGAGAGAGCAGTGCAGAGGGGGAGAGAGGAGGAGAGAGCAGTGCAGAGGGGGAGAGAGGAGGAGAAAGCAGTGCAGAGGGGGAGAGAGGAGGAGAGAGCAGTGCAAAGGGGGAGAGAGGAGGAGAGAGCAGTGAAGAGGAGAGATATGGGAGGAGCAAAGCAGAGGGGGAGAGTGGAGGAGAGAGCAGTGCAGAGGGGGAGAAAGAAGAAGAGAGCAGTTCAGAGACGTAGAGAGAAGGAGAGAGCAGTGAAGAGGGGGAGAGAGGAGGAGAGAGCAGTGCAGAGGTGTAGAGAGGAGGAGAGAACAGTGCAGAGGGGTAGAGAGGAGGAGAGAGCAGTGTAGAGGAGGAGAGAGCAGTGCAGTGGGGGAGAGAGGAGGAGAGAGCAGTGCAGAGGGGGAGAGAGGAGGAGAGAGCAGTGCAAAGGGGGAGAGAGGAGGAGAGCGCAGTGAAGAGGGGAGAGGAGGAGAGAGCAGTGCAGAGGGGGACAGAGGAGGAGAGAGCAGTGCAGAGGGGGAGAGAGGAGGAGAGAGCAGTGCATAGGGGCAGAGAGGAGGAGAGAGCAGTGAAGAGGAGAGAGATGGGAGGAGAGAGCAGTGCAGAGGGGGATAGAAGAGGAGATAGCAGTGCAGAGGGGGAGAAAGGAGAAGAGAGCAGTGCAGGGAGGGAGAGAGGAGGAGAGAGCAGTGCAGAGGGGGAGAGAGGAGGAGAGAGCAGTGCAGAGGGGGAGAGAGGAGGAGAGAGCAGTGCAGAGGGGAGAGAGAGGAGGAGAGAGCAGTGCAGAGGGGGAGAGAGGAGGAGAGAGCAGTGCAGAGGGGGAGAGAGGAGGAGAGAGCAGTGCAGAGGGAGAAATAGGAGGAGAGAGCAGTGCAGAGAGGGAGAGAGGAGGAGAGAGGAGGAGAGAGCAGTGCAGAGGGGGAGAGAGGAGGAGAGAGCAGTGCAGAGGGGGAGATAAGAGGAGAGAGCAGTGCAGGAGGGAGAGAGGAGGAGAGGGCATGCAGAGGGGGAGAGAGGAGGAAAGAGCAGTGCAGAGGGGGATATAGGAGGAGAGAGCAGTGCAGAGAGGGAGAGAGGAGGAGAGAGGAGGAGAGAGCAGTGCAGAGGGGGAAAGAGGAAGAGAGAGCAGTGCAGAGGGGGAGAGGGAGGAGAGAGCAGTGCAGAGTGGGAAAGAGGAGGAGAAAGCAGTGCAGAGGGGGAGAGAGGAGGAGAGAGCATGCAGAGGGGGGAGAGGAGAAGAGAGCAGTGCAGAGGGGGGAGAGGAGGAGAGAGCAGTGCAGACAGGGAGAAATTAGAAGAGAGCAATGCAGGGTGGGAGAGAGGAGGAGTAGAGCAGTGCAGAGGGGGAGAGAGGAGAGAGAGCAGTGCAGAGGGGGAGAAAGAGAAGAGAGCAGTTCAGAGGGGGAGAAAAGGAGGAGAAAGCAGTGCA